>LPNX010202429.1:795022-847139 GCA_001517045.1 Pseudotsuga menziesii
AGGGAGGATGTTAGTCATAGGGGGTGACCTATGGATGTGTGTTGTGGGTGTCTGTGTGTGTGAGAGAGAGAGAGAGGGTTGGGAAATAGATAAGGGGGTGGGAGCTAAGTGTATTTGGATGATTTGGGGAGCAATAAAGAGTGGAGAGAGAGAGTTTAGGTGTTAGGATTGAGAGAGAGATGCTAGGGGGATGTGTGTGTGTGTGAGAGAAAGAGAGTTAGAGGTAGAGAGAAAGGGTTATGGGTTTAGGGGTGGGGAGGAGGGTACATACAGGTGTTAGTGATAAGGGGGGCCATAGGCATGAAAGAGAGAGAGAGAGATCGACAATGAATGGGGCGGTGGGGTGTTAGGAAGAGAGAGGAGGGGGGTTAAAGGTAGGGAGAGGAGGAGGGGGGATTAGAGTTAGGGAGAGGAGGGGGGGGGGGTTAGTAAGAGTTACAAGGAAGAAGGGAGTCAGGGGTGGGGGGGGGTATAAAATAATAAAAGTATTGGTATAATTGACAAAAACAAGCACGCATTGTAGTATTTAAAAATGCACCTGCGTTTTTCTTCAATAAAGCGTGCTCCCATTTTTCTTTACTAAAATGCACTCCCATTTTTCTTCAATAAAACATGCTCCCATTTTTCTTCAATAAAACATGCTCCCATTTTTCTTTAATAAAACGTGCTCCCATTTTGTTTAAATTCAAAAATGTATTCCCTCCAAATGATAAGGCCAAGCCTCCACCCATGCTTGCATGGCATTCTTATGCCTATGTGTCTGCTTCGGACTTTGCTTCGGATTCAACATACCTATGCCTTGGAGTATGATAAACCATGGCTAATTCAACATTATATCAAATTTTCAATATGCTCATGTTTATCCATTGGTTACATTATGCTGCACAACTCCATTTTTTATGAAATTTTAGAAACATACATGGTTTTTTTGCAGATTCCAAATATGTAAATTTTAACAAGAATACATAATTTTTTCTATTTTTTCTTATTTATCTTCTATCATCACTCCTCAACTCAAAAAACACATTGTTAGTGTTTCGTCCATAACTCTTTTGTTTCTCAACCATTTAAAAAAAATGGTATGGTGCACAAAAGAACACCGACCTCTACTATTGATATTTTTTTTTAATGAGAATGAAACCTAACTAACCATAACAAAAACCTATATATATTTAAAAAAAAAAAACTTCAAATAATTTTATTCTCAAAGACATTATAAACATTTAAAAAAAAACTAAAATATTAAAAACCAAAGAAATAATGAAATCAATACAATTGCCACCTTAAATTGAATGAAAACTTTTAAGATCTAATTCTTGAATTCAACCATAAATGTTGGACCATATTTTTCTGGAAAGATTCAAAATTATAAGGATTTAATATAGACAATTTTAACTATTTATAAAGTAAAAATAAATTATCCCATAGAATTTAGGCAAATCATTTTAGAAAAAAAAATAGAATTTTGTTTTAAAAAAAAATAAATAAATAAATTGTGCATGGGTCCCATAAAATTTTCCATACACCAATTCATAATTCATACTATTAAGTATGAAGAGGAATCTAATTTCTTAATATATAAATTCTTAATTGAAATATCTACCTCCTATTCTTAATACAATTAAGATTAGAACAATGCATGCCATATTGAAAAGTATACACATTTATTTACCTTTATAAGAAGAGCACAATATGTAATTAAATTTGGGGTTGTGTAAACATGTATGTGCCACTTGCACGGGTTGTCAATTATAATAATTTTAGTTTTAGTTTTTATATTATATTTTATTAATAAGTTTGGGTTGTTTAAATATGATGGAAGATGTGGTGTAGATGGAGGTTTTGAATATTATTGTGAAGTTTTTTTAATAATTTGTAAAAAAAATTCTGTGTTGGTTGTATTGGTTGTATGGGCTTACGCATAGGTGATAAGGAATGTAGTGTTATTGCACTGGATGTGAAATACTTGGGTGAATTAAATGGGATGTCATGACACAAGGATTGATGACAATGACAGGGATTTTCATGACTCTCGACATCATAAAGGAAGAAGTGCAAAAGCTGGTTAATATGAACCAGTGTAGCCATTGCCAAGATTCTCTAGCAAAATACCACCTAATGGAGGAGACCTCTCTAATGCAACATGTCCATGAACGATGTGAAAGGAAGAAGAAGCAATTAAAGTTTGCTATGGTTTTCTTATGTTTTTATGTATATTGCTCAATAGTGAGTTAGTACACCTTTATTCTATGATGGGAGTGAGTTGTCTCTTTTGGCACAAAAGAAATTTTTTTATCAATGTGTTTAGCATAGGTGGCTCATTATTGTCTTCGCTAAATAGTTTGAGAAGCAGGTTCTTCTTTTTGTAAACATGGTTCTGAAAAACCTTTTTAATTGCAAATACAATATATTCTCTCGTTTTTGTGAAAAATAATAATTTTTATTTTTTTTACCATACATACATACATACATAAATTAATTTTAAAAGTTATTTAAATTTAAAAAAGAGTGTAATATGTGTTTTAATAAAATAATAAATTATTATGACCATAAAAATGTTTTAGGGTTATTTTAATTTTTACATGTCATTAATATGTGTATGTCTTTGTTTGATATGAAATAATGGTGAAGGTTATTAGTCATATACTAATATCAAATTTTATTTATTAATTTTAAAAAGATAAGGAATCACTTGATTTGGTTTAAAATTCTATTTATGTGGTCTAAAATAGTTAAGATAAGCATTCATAAGACACCATAAATGTGATGTGTTAAAATACAAGTGTTAGATACCTAATATTTATGGATTATGAGATATAAAGGTTATTGTGTATAGCCCGATGGGTTAGCTCAAGTGGTTGAGATCTTTTTATGCTAGTAGAAGGCCTTGAGGTCAAATCCACGGGTGGCTATGTCATGGCCTCACTCGATGTCCCCACCAAGTCTAACCCTCAATGTCCCCACCAAGTCTAACCCCCGTAATCAAGGCAAAGGTAATATATATAAATATGTGTGTGTGTGTGTGTGTCTATTTTATTGTGTATATTAGATTATTGAATATTTACTTAAAATACATTTTGGAAGATAAAAAACAAAGGGAACTTAACAATATTGTATTTACACACTTTGTTTTTGAAAGGTTAGTATAATAACAAATATTTTAAAATTCCAATTTAATGTGAGTGTACATAGGACATTATAATCTAATGTCATTTTTCAACAAATAAATACTTTTTAAATCAAGGAGAATCACCTTAGTATGATTTTTTTATATTAAAAATAAGATACTTCCATAGTTCATATCACAACAAATCCTTAATAAACAAAATACATTGTAATTGAATTAATAAAGTATATTATTTTAATTAAAATATTCATGTGTTTCACATTGGCTAAAGTTATCCATTAAATTTATTGATATTTGAGTGTGTGTTTTTATTTTACAACTTTTATTTTGAGTATGGAAATAGTTTTGTCAATATTTATAGAGTTTTAGATGTGGAATATCATTATGAAGCTTATGAAATATACAATGTCAAACACTTTTGTAACCTGCAAACTTTTTTTACTTTAAAAACTCTTATAATAAATATACATTTTTTTTAAAATATAGTGTTAACTTTATCTCGAATACAAAATTATACATCTTCTTCATAATGTGTGATAAAAATAGTGTATATTTTTAATAATAATGTTGCAATCACAATAATAAAAATAATGGAATCATAATAACTTGAGTTGATGGATTTACATTAATTCATTTATTTATGACTACATGAAACTTAAAAAAGGGATTGGCATAAAAATGCTAAATTTTTCATATATATATATATATATATATATATATATATATATAAACATAATCTAAAACATTTAAGAATAACAATGCCACATTTACAAAAATATACACAAGAATTACCTACATCCCCTATTTTGTTATATTAACTTTAACATTAATAATATAATATTCAAATATTTCAAAAAAATCTAAACATTAATCAATTAATACTATATTACTTTACAAATTAATTCATTAACCAAAATTTATAATAAATTTACAAACTATTGGAAGAAGAAATTAAAACCTTAAAATTAAAATATTATAAAAAGATCATTAAAAACATACCCACACTATATTTCAATTTCAAATATTTATAACACTATACAACTTATCCTTCTAAAGCCATTTTAATGTATATATATTAAATTCCCTAAATTATATAAAAGCTTACCTTTTATTATATAAACAAAATATATAAAAAATTAATTATTAAAAAAATACAATCTTTTCATTTTAACCTAGTATTTTTCTATATCTCTAAATTTATTTCATTTTTATCTTTATTTGAAATACAATTATTAATTAATCATAACTTTATTTTTATATATAATTAATCTAAACATATCTTAGTGTAACCATAATGATTTAAACACATATTTATTGTTATATATGAATCATAATGATTTAATCACATATTTATTGTTATATATGATTGAATTAAACATATCATCGTGCACACATAATGATTTAATCTAATTATGAACCAAGTTTATTGATTTTACTTTATTGTCTAAAATATTTGGTGCATATTGGGATTTTTCATAAAATATAATATAGTTTTATAAACTAATCACTTTATCAACTTTATTTTATTATTTTATAATAAATAAGTGTGAACCTAGTCCACCTTATATCAAATGGCCATTATACTTTTTCTATATTTAGAATGTAGAATCCTTTTAACTTACTTTTGGCCAAGAAAGTTTAGTTAAAAACCATGGCCAGCCTAAACTTCTTGTTTGGATCTTGTCATTGGCATGATCATTGAATGAGATAGCAGCTAACATCTACTCTTGGTTTAGTAGGTTGGTTTTCAATATTTTAAAAAAGAATATTTATTATATTTAAGAAGTGTATTCTATATTTTTATTATGGGAAAGATGTGCTTTTAGTACTCAACCTAGAGTTAAACATGTATCTTTTATAAAAAATAATAAAATATTATTAACAATAACATCTTTACTTAAATCAAATTTAAATTATTCAGAATTATATATATATATATATATTAGATAAATTAAAACCACAAACATTGGATTACACATTTTCTCAATATTTTTATTTTAAAAAAGAATTTTTATGTCGAAAATTTTGGTCCAGTGATAGATCCCCTTTTATATGAATCTATATTGGTTTAACAACCATACTTATTTTAAATAAATATCTCTATTTAAAATTCAGATATTAAAACTACTTTTAAGGATGCTCCAACACATACTCCATGCTTACTTTAATCAAAATCAAAAGTCTTTATTTAAGCTACTTTAAGCAGAAGCCTCTTGTTTGGAGCTGATCCAAGCTTTGTTATAGTCCGTGTTTGGAGCAGATCCTTGGTTTGTTAGAGCCAATATTTAGGATATTTGGGGTGAGATGGTAGCCAATATGGACTCTTTCGTACGCGGGTTCTTTATTTCTTTTTTGGCTTTTATGCGACTGTATATCGTTGAAATGTGTACTTGCATTAAAGACTTATAATCTTATATGACGTTAAGGGCTCAAGGAGATAAAGGCATAAATCTTTGTTTATAATATTTGGGTTTTATTCAAAATTCAAATAGATGTCACGTACTTCTGTTTGGATGCAATGATATCAATTGCGACTAGATTTTTTATTCCGCAACCACTTTTCCGAATGGTTCACTTTCATTGTGAAACTCTGAGAGTACGAATTTCCAGTGAGAGAAAACATATAAATAGGGCAAAGCATATCACGACAATAATTTAATAAAATTCGTGATCAGATATCATTGAGTGCAATATGTAGTTGTCGAAACGCAAGAGAAGATACATACGAAGAAGATATTAATATTTATTGCTCTGATATTAAATGCAGTGTTTACAGAATAGTCATCATAGTAACAGACTACTGAGAATAGCAGGGGATGCTCTCAGTTTTGTCGTATGCCTCAAATCTTAGGTTGAAGAGGATAGCTCAATCCCTTCGCCTGCCAAATGACTCTCACTCGAACACGTCGCCCTCACGAGGAAGTGTACGTTACCAATAAAATTAGGGTTTAGAGTACGCCGATGGAATACGCACCTAACCGTTTGAAAACGGATGGGAGAGAAAATATGCACCTAACCGTTTGAAAACTGACGGTAGAGAGAAGGCCTAAGGTTTAGAAATGATTATGAAACGAATGGTAGAGTAAATATGCACAAACCGTTTGAAAACGAATGAGAGAGAAAATATGCACCTAACCGTTTGAAAACTGACGGTAGAGAAAAGGCCCAAGGTTTAGAAATGATTATGAAACTAATGGTTGAGAAAATATGCACTAACCGTTTGAAAACTCATTGTTTTGAGAAGGCCTAAGCTTTAGATATGATTATGATGGCAACCTGATAACACTCTTGGTTCTGGTCACATTTTTTTAGAAATGATTATGAAACTAATGGTTGAGAAAATATGCACTAACCGTTTGAAAACTCATTGTTTTGAGAAGGCCTAAGCTTTAGATATGATTATGATGGCAACCTGATAACACTTTTGGTTCTGGTCACATTTTTTTCTTTTGATTCCACCACCTTGGTAAATTATATATTAAATGATTTGTTCCTTTCTCATAACAAATATATGAGAGGTATATATATTTGTGTCAATTTCAATTTTGATGGATTGCGTTTGCTTTTATTAGGGATCTCTTCATTATTTGATGGGTAAAATGCTCGAGCATATAATGAATGAGGAGAAAAATAAGTAAATGTACTCTTAGATTGGTAAAAGCACAAGCATATAATGAATGTGAGGAAAAATAAGTAAATGTACTTTTTGATTGGTAAAGACATAAAATAGAAAGAGCTAATTATATTTTAAACATGTTATGAGTAAAGATACAATGAAAATAAAAAGATTAAATAATATAATAATAATATATTTTTAAGGTCACTTTTAAGTTAGACGTTAATTTGGTGTATGAGATCCTCTTATTTGTGAGACAAGGGACTCTTTTTTTTTAGTGATTTATTTATTAAAGTCTACAAAGATGTACTTAACTTACCCCCTCTCGATTTGGAACGGTAACTTCTTAAGAAGAAACACATGCTCTTAATTATTAGGCCCATTCAAGCTTTACTGAAAAACATATGCTAATTTAACTGTACAAGTATGTCATGAACAATGGTATACTTAAACTAGTCATTACAAGGACAAGGAATTGCATTTTAAATTATGTTGAATGTTTATATGATAATGAGATGAATTACTTTATAATTAAGTTGGAAATGCCTATAAAGTAACCTTTTAACCTTTTAAATGTATAAAGTAACCTTTTAAATGTTTATGAGATGTGATGTTTTTAAATTAAAGATGAAGTAGCCTTAAATGTCTATGATGGTGAGATGTGTTGTTAAATTGAAGGGAATTTTTTTATGATAATGAGATGTTGTATTTTAAAGTGAATAACACATGAAAACAAGATTGGAAAGAAATCAATGGAAATATATTTTTTCAAGAAAAATAAAATTAATTTATTTCAAATTATTTAAGTTTATAATTTAGATTGTGTATGAATCTTTTCTTTAAGACACAAACTTTTTTTTCATCTCAATTTCATTACTGAAAATATACATACCATACTCATCTTACTAAAGTTCAATGATAAAACACATACATTCTTAAACAATTTTAAAGTTCAACCTACTTATTAATAAAGTTTTAATTTAATAATTAATATAGATATATCTATTAACTAAATAAACATTGTTAAGTTAAAGAAATATAAATGTAAACTTATTGATATTTAAACTATTCTAAACTTATCTTAATTTCAAATTTATTAAATATAAAAGATATCAAATTAAATTGAAATACAAATCACATGGTGATTGGAATTTTTTTAATAGATATTAAATATCTGATTTATCATTTTTTTAATAGATATTATACATCTAATTTATCATTTTTTAATAAATATTATGAATTTAATTTATACTTGATTTTTTTAAAATATTAAATCTAGCTAACTTGTACCAACTCTCAAATGGGTATGGGCGTCATATCTCTCGTATAGTGACATGAATGGGAAAATCATATTCGCTTAGAAATGACAACTAGCTTGTCTATAATTAAGATTATGTTGATCAAATAAGTATTTAAAACTTATATTATCTCACACTAGTAAAAATCTTTTTCTGATGGCGTAGCGTCACCACATTTTTAGCGTATATATGATGACATCTAGTTATAGGTCATGAGTAACATAACTCTTCTCGTGTTATTTTAACTTCCTAGACTCGTAGGCTACAACATAGTTTTCTTCATCTAAAGCTTCTTTATATGTGTCGGTGCATACAACAAAATTTTTAAAAGGATCAACAATTTTTAAGATAGGAGATGTGGCTAACAAATATTTTAAAATTTATTAAAGCTTTCAACACATTTTTCACTCTAATCAAATTTCTTACCTTTCTTACACTGTAAGGAAGTTATCGGGTATTCTATCTTAGAGAATCCTTCAATGAATTTTTGGTAGTAGCCAGTAATCCCCGTGAATGATCTTATGTTGGTTATATACTTTCGAACAAGCCATTTAGTGATAGCTTTAATCTTATCGGGATCTACTAATATCCCATATTTAGACACCACATGCTCTAAATATGGAATTATGTCTTTAAAGAAGTTGCACTTGCTAAACTTAGCAAATGATTGTTGTTCCCTTAACACTTGTAAAATTATTTTTAAGTGTTCTTCGTGTTCTTGTTTATTTTTAGAGTAGACTAATATGTCATCGATAAAAATGACTACAAATTTATCTAAGTATTTTCTTAAAATACTATTCATTAAATACATAAAAATTGTTTGGACATTTGTTAACTCAAAGGGAATTACGACAAACTCATAAAGACCATATATGGTTCTAAAAGCGGTTTTAAAGATGTATTCGTCCTTGATCTGTACTGATGGTATCTAAATCTCAAATCTATTTTGGAGAAGATGATTTCCCCTCGAAACTGATCGAATGTGTTGTCAATCCAAGGAAAAGGATATTGATTTTTAATAGTCATTTTGTTTAATTATCGATAGTCCATACATAGTATTAAGGTGCCATCTTTTTTCTTTACAAAAAAGATCGATGGTCCCCAAGGGGAAACACTAGGTCGAATTTACTTTTTATCAATTAGTTCTTGTAATTGTGATTTAACTTTACTAAGCTCTACTATGTTCATCTAGTAGGGAGTCATTAATCTCGGTACTTCCCTCGGTACCAAATCAATCGTAAAGTCTATATCACTCTTTAGATGCAGTCCAAGAATTTCTTCCGGAAAGATGTCTTTAAAATATTTTAAAATTGGTCTATCCTATATTTTAAGTTGATTACATTCTCTTTTTCGTCCATTACATAGACTGCAAAAACTTTGCATCCCTTACGTACAGACCTTTTCATTTGTAAGGCAGATATTTCTCTTATGGTAACCTTTCTAGGAATTCCATTTAAAATAATGGTATTACCTTTATCACCTAAACATGAAAAAGTTTTATCACACCAGTTTAACATAACTCTATCTTTCTGTAACTAGTCCATTCCTATGAGCAAATCATAAGACCCTAATTGTAAGATATTTAAGTTAGCATGTGTCTTCAAGTCATTCATAATAAATTCATAGTTTTTCACGTAACTAGTGACTTTCCGTTTTGTAACTTTAGCAAGTTGTATCAACCAAGATTTTTCAAACTTATCTTGTTTTAATTTATATAATTATACAATTATAGGTGATACATAACTTAGAATTGCACCTGGATCAATCTGTATAGAAATTGGTTTGCCTTTTATCATACCTTCGATTTCGCCATTGATGTTTGATGGTCTGCTTGTCAATTCTCCTTTGTTGCTCTAATTATAGGCATGCTTCTTGCCATATCCCCAACTGTAGTAGCTTCTTGAATTGAGTGAACATTATAACAAAAATATTTCTTACATGGCAATCTTTAAATTAATGTGGTTCACCACATTTCAAAAATTTTAGTGGTTCCTTCTGTGCAGTATTTTTATTTTCCTGATCAAAGTTGTCATGTCTTTTAGTTTTCTACTTGGGTATATTTTCCCTTTTATTTTTATTATGATCATAGCAGAAGTTTGGTTTTCTCATTACCTCTTCTAGAGTTTTCAAATTATTGTACTCAATCCTCTCTTTGAACATAAGAGGTAAACAACTAAGTAAGCGTTGTATTTTTTTTCATCAATGATATAAGGCACATAACGAAGCAAACTTAAAAATTTACTACAAATTTATTTCATGGTCATAGCACCTAATCTTAATTCATAAAATTCTTTAGATTTTTCTTCGCAATACTGTTATGATAGATACATTCATTTAAACTGTTTCTTGAAGTTTTTCCATGTTACATAATGTTCTTTTATGTATTTTAATTTATTTATGTCTTGCTACGAGATATCTTATTTTCCTGTAAAGTTATAGATGATCATTTTTTCTTTTAATTCATTGAAATAGTTATAAATCCAGAAATACTTCTTCATTCCAGATAACCAAGATTTCGCTTCTTCTCCTTTATCGATCTCTCCATTAAACATGGGTGGTTTGATATTTTTAAATTCACCTGAAATTTCTTCATAGGGTTTGTATTTCTTTTTCTTTTTGTTGCTATCACTACTTTCACTAGAATCTTTATGTCTTTTTAGTATTGTATTTAGTTTATTCTTTTCTTGAAGATTTAGTTTCATGTTTGGAAAAATACAGTTTCCTTACCTTACGTTTGTAAGGTGTAGTTCTTGCCATGTTGATTTTGGGTTCTTATTTTTTCTCTTTTCATTACTATGATTTAAACAACGCAATGGTATTTAAATATTCTTCTGCTTTCAGGATCTGTTCGTTATCTTCTTTAACTTGTTTTAATTCTACACTTAATTCTTTTACTATTTGTTGTAATTCAGATGGGTTATCGTTCCTACTTTCATTTAGATTTACCCATATTTCACCATCCCTTATGTTAGCTTCTTCATTGTTTATTGGATTCCTAGGATGTGATTCCTCTTGAACAAGCATTCCCACATCTTCCATAATCTCCTGCAAAAACAAGGTTGTTCTTCTCTTCATGTTTGTAAGAGAGTCAAACCATAACAAAATAAAGTTAGTTTTCTTTTTTATCAGTTTTCAATGTTGGGATCGTTCATGCCAAGTGTTGTAACCATGCTTTGATACCATTCTGTCACATACCAATAAAATCCATAAATAAATAAAAAATACTTTACTTATATTTACTTTAATATTTATTATTTGTTGTAACATGTAATGGTGGTCACAACATCTTCAAATCATCGTCACATGTATTTTATGCATGTATTTTAACTTGACTTAGCTCACATTAGTTTGACAAGTTAAGCCCCTCATGATGATGTTTCTAGTCTTGTAAGTTTATTTTTAATGTTTTTGGTGTTAGCACCTAAGCCTAAACCTATGGCTTGGTCCTAGCCACCCTTAAGGATTGAATTTGTTGTTAAACCCTCCCTTCACAATTCATGTTTGGCAAGGGTGGTTTTATATGAATAAATGAAGGTTTAAATACATGTTAATTATGTTGAAAGGATTGTAATAGCCCGTGCCTTGGATTAAACTTTGATTACCTGTTAACTTATGGTGAGAACCTTAAAACAAATCTTATAGTTTGTGACCCTGGCTGTAGTCTTTACATGCCGTAGGGTGCTATGTTATAAAGTTGATATGTGCTAATAATTAAGGGCGAAGGTACAAGGGTTATGCCAACGCATAGTTTTTAATGGCTTGTAATAATATTTGAAACCTTATCCCTAGATGTGAGTTGACAACGCAGCTAGGCTGAAAATACCCCCTGAATTAATAATTTGTTATTCTATTGAAAAATACCTTGATTATTATTTTATTATTCTTTAATAAGAAAGTAAAGAATAAAATAATTTGTAACAAAAAATTCCCTATTTAATAAAATATGTTGAAGGAAAACAAAAAGTGGGTATAGCTGTTAAAGAGTGTTTGTCGACCCACAAGAGGAAAATGACAAATGGAAAAGACCACTGCATGAGAACTCAAGATGTAGGATGAATCATTCCCAAAAATTAGGTATGCACTAATAGTTGAGTTGCTAAAGAGCATGAGGCTCATAAATGACCAAGTCCTAGGAAAAATACTATTTAATAGTATGTCCATGAGCAGTAGGAGGATAGCATTGGACAGGGATTAACATTTGTATAATGAAAAAGATGGTGCATTGAGATATTTTTCTCTTTTGGTTCAGCGAATAGGCTTGAGGGTTCTAGAGGAAGTAATTTGGCTGCTCTGGGAGTTGGTTGGGAGGAACAACTTCTCCCCTTTTGTTTTCCCATCTTTGGTGCCAGGTTCCTACTTCGTTTTTCTTATTACTAATTCTAGTTACAGTAGGATGTGTATGTGAAATGTTTATGTAGAGCTACATCTCCAGGTAGTGGGATTATGCATTTCTGTAGAACAGATATCCCTGTTTCTCTGAAGTATATTAGATCCGTACAATGATATTTCTATCCTGATTAATAACTTGTTCTGAGCATAAGCTGGTAGAATTGGTTGTTATTGATATACTTTCGAATCCAATACTTGAAGAATTTAGAACTCGTGATTCTTTATATAATTGATTGAATCCTATTCGGGTACACAGGGTACTCCCAAAATACCGAACATCTTGAGAAACCACTTCACACAAATAGATCATAGATCAACACACCGATGTTTGTCACATGGTTAAAACCCTAGAGAGGGGAACAGTCCACAGCCCCAGCAAAATAACTACTTGGAGCAATTTATTATGCAAAAGAAAGATAGTTACATGAGCTTCTCATAATCGATCAACTAGCCAAGTACCCTCTATGCTCTTTAAATAGAGATCATAGACCAATCAGGTGTTAAGCCATAGATCAATGGTAGGTATGATCTAAGAGAAGTTGAACCGTCAGATCACTCTATGTCTAGAACATATCATGACCATCAGATTAGAATATTTATAAATGCATACTAATGCATAGTAAAGAAACACACTTTTACCTAATGGATATATTACACAAGTTGATCTTAACTAACTCCTAAGTGTATAAATATCCTAACATCCCCCCTTAAGAACAACTTGGGATATGATTGAAGGATTTACAAAAGTGACACTATTAGAAGAAGGAAGGAGGCATTAGAGCCTATCCCCCCTCAAGGACACATTACTGAACTCCTAACATAGACTGAAGTTTAGAAAACTTCGCTTCTGTAAGAGACTTGGTGAAGATGTCTGCAACTTGATCATCTATAGGGAAATATAGAACTTCAATAACATTATCATGGATAAGATTTCTGATGAAGTGCATGTGTAGCTCAATGTGTTTGCTGCGTTGATGTAGAACTGGATCTTTGGCAAGCTTGATGCCACTTTGATTGTCGCACCAAAGTGGAGTAGGCTGCTGCTGCTCGAATCCAAACTCTGAAAGGATCTGTCGAAGCCATAAAGCTTCCTGACTGGCATTAACTGCGGCTCGATATTCTGCTTCTGCTAAAGAAAGAGCAAGAGCTTGTTGTTTCTTACAATCCCAAGTGACAGGTCCAGATCCCAGACTAAAAACATAACCTGTAGTAGACTTTCGATCATCAGGATCGCCGACCCAATCTGAATCAGTGAAACCAACCAACAAAGGTTTCCCCCTGTACTGTAATGGATCCCACACTGAATTGTACCTCGAATATATCGAAGTATTATTTTTGTTGATTTCCAGTGACTTTCATGAGGAGTCTGCATATAATGGGCAACACAACCAATGGAAAAGGAAAGGTTAAGATGGGAATGATTCAAGTATAAAATACTACCAACAAGTTGACGATACAAGGTGGCATCTACTTCAAAGGAAGTACAAGTGGCAGAAAGTTTGAATCCAGAATAGAAGGGAGAAGGGGCTGGTTTACAATCTTCTATGTGGAAGCGATGAAGAAGGTCACAAGCATACTTAGACTGGGAAAGAAAGATTCCTTCTTTGGTTTGCAAGAATTGGAGACCAAGAAAATAATGCAAATTCCTATGTCTAACATTTCAAAATTTTGCTTAAGACTGGATTTCACATGGGTTATAAGTTTAGGGTCACTACCAGTAAGGATAAGATCATCAACATAAAGAAAAAGTATGATGAGATGGTTTCCTACTTTCTTGGTATAGACATTGGGGTCAGAATGGCATCTAGAAAAACCAGTGTCAAGGAGAAAGCTATCCATTTTGGCATACCAAGCTCTAGGAGCTTACTTAAGGCCATATAAGGATTTCTTAAGGAGACAAGCAAGGCTAGAGTTATTCTTAACATATCCAAGAGGTTGTTCCATGTAAATTTCCTCATGTAAATCAACATGTAAGAAGGCAGACTTGACATCCATTTGATGGACTTCCCAGTTATGTAAGGCTACAAGGGAAAGAACAAGGCGGATGGAGTTCATTTTTTCTACAGGGGCAAAGGTTTCAATGTAGTCAATCCCTTCAACTTGGAAAAAACCTTTGGAAACTAACCTTTCCTTAAGTCTTTCAACACATCCATCTAATGCATCCTTAGTTCTATATACCCATTTACATATGACAAGTTTTCTTCCTTTTGGAAGAGGAACAAGATCCTAAGTATCGTTCGCCATTAAGGAACGATATTCTTCATCTATAGCTGCATCCCAATCTGGATTTTCTGAAGCTTCTGCAAAAGTTTTTGGCTCATGATTCTTGAAAACTTGAGCCAAAAGAGAAGAGGCTCACTGAAACTGAGAACATGTTCGACGTTGATCTCTAGGATCACCGGCAAGATCACCAGCTGCTTCACATGTTGAACGAACCCATCGAGGAAGTATTGGTGCTGGTGCAATTTGAGGAACATGAGCAGGTGGAGGTGAATTTTCATCCTCACTGTCATCATCAGAAACTAGAGTTGGAAACCTGTCAAGGAAGTTGGAAGAAGAAGAAGAAGGCACAATCACTGAATCAGGCTCGCAGGCCAAAGATGGCACACCTGCCAAGTTAGGCTCGCAGACCAAGATATTTTCATCAAATTTAACATCTCTTCTAATGATTATATCATGTGAATGGAGTTGAATAAGTCTATAACATTTTACATATTTAGAATATCCAACAAATATGCACTTTTCACTTTTTAGGCTGTAATGCTTTCCGTTTTTCATCCGGAATGTGAGCCCATGCTTCACAACCAAACACATGAAAGTGACTTACATCTGGTTTAATTTTACTCCATGCTTCTTCCAGTGTTATACCTTGTAAAAATTTAGTGGGTGTGCGATTAACTATGTAATTTGCACAATTTATGACCTCAGCCCAATATTGAAGACTTAGTCCCTTAGTTTGGATCATACAATTAACCATTTCTTTTAAAGTGCGGTTCTTCCATTCAGCTACACCATTTTGTTGTGGTGTATATGGAACAGTGTACTGTTGTTGGATTCCTTGTTCAGTGCAGAAAGTAGTGAACTTGTTGTTAACATATTCTCCTCCATTATCAGATCTTAACTTAATAATTTGATGACCAGATTGTTTTTCAAAAAGGGCCTTGTAGGCCAAGAACATGTTAAATACTTCACTCTTAAGTTTTAGGAAGAAACCCAAGTGCGTCTGGAGTAGTCATCAATGAAAATTAAGAAATATTTGAAACTAGAAAAGGATGCAGATGGAAGAGGACCACACAAGTCACTATGCACAAGCTCCAAAGGAACTGAGGCGTGCCAAGAGGCACATTTGCCAAAACTGTCTCGATGATGTTTTTCGAGTACACAACCGAAACAAACACCATCCTTGCAAGATACCATTGGAAGACTAGTCACCATATTGTCTTTACATAGTTGTTGCAATGAGTGATAATTTAAGTGACCAAATCGCTCATGCCAAAGTTTTCTCAAGTTATCACTATGAGCAACAAAAACTGAAGGAAAAGGTGATGTCCCAAAGTTGTTAAATTTGTACAACCTGGTAATATCATCAACAGTTCCAGTAGCAAGGATATTTTGAGGATTTTTAAAATCCTTTATTACAACTTGGTGACGTGTAAACGTGACAGTTTTACCTTCACCTGAATGAGTAATTTGATAGACTGATAAAAAATTGCAAGAAATTTTTGGAACACATAGTACATCACTGAAATGACCATTTCTGCTGGAACTATTCCAGATCCTACAACACTTTGAGATCTATCATCACCAACAAATATTTGTTTGGTGTTACATTCATGCATAGTAGAAAATATGGCTTGATCCTTAGCCATATGATAAGATGCTCCAGAATCAATAAGCCATTCATTTGAAGTAGAAGAAGAAGATGCAGTATAAGAGTAACCAGAAGCACAAAGTGCATGTCCATGAGAGTTAGATTCTGAAGACGAATCTATGCTGATGTGGTGCTTCTTCATTGCTGCTTCCAAGGCTGTCATCTTCTTGAAACACTTAGATTCATCATGATTATCTTTCCCACAAAAATTGCAATGACGCTCAGTATTCTTTCCTTTTTGCTTGGATCCTTTGTCATTTTTTAAAGAAGCAACTGACTGAGAGGGTTTGGGACCCTTGTTGTTTGGCTTATTATTATGAAAATTTGGTTTCTTTGGAGGCATGGAATTTTCTTTCTGTTGGGACAATAAGGCTTTCCTAGATGTATCTGCATTGTTAATTATTCCAAGATGAATGAGCTTATCTTGCTCTCTAATTAAGCAATCACAAAAGGATTCAAGACTAGGCTCTTTGATAGCTAGTTGTCGTCAAGGATTCTTTCATGGAGTAGAATGTAGATACAAAAACAAAATATGCATGTCCAAGTTTGGAAAGAATATGATAAAACATTGTTTGTCTTCTTTCTTAATCTTGCATTCTGCACATAAGAGTCTAAGAGTTTTATACTTAGATAAATAGTCTTGAATGCATGAAAAATCATTTGGATTCAAGGAAAGCAACTCATTCTCAAGTTGATGACCTTGAATTTCATTGTGTTTACCAAACACAGATTCCAACTTTTCCCAAGCTTTATCAGGTTCATCAATTCCAGATATGTGGAATCGCAAATCAGTAGATATTAGCATCCCAATCAATCCACGAGCTTCATCACATCTATTTTTCCATTTAATTTTCTTATCATCATCAGTGGGTTCTATTTCTTTCCCTGAGGTTATCCTGAAAATTCCCCTACTTCGTAGAATATCTTCCATACGAGATTTCCATGAGAAATAGTTAGAACTTGTAAGTATAATATCACAAGGGGAAGCCATACTATAAAATAATGGCTCAAAAAATAGAAACTAACTATCTGGTTGCAAAGAGCTCAAAAAAATATGCGGTTTAAAAAAAATGGCATTGAAAATTGATTCTGGATGATGAAGTTATGCTTGATCAAAAAAATGTTGAAGATGTCCCCAATAGTGACGTGGAAGATATTAACTTGACCAAATAAAAAAAAGAACCCCCCTCTTCCCAAGATCAACCTTTGACAATCACTTTATAATAAAGTTCCTTTGAAGTGAATCACTTTTCACTAGTAGAAAATGAGAAATTAATGACTAAAAAATTGACTAAAATCAGGCTATAAACGACTATTTTTGAGTCGGTGACTAATAATAGCAAATTACCACTATCTTATAGCTAGTCGTATTTCACTAGTCATTAATAGCTTGACTTAGTAGTCATTGATTTAGTCATTGATTTGGTCATTGATAGACAATGCTTTAGTCATTGATAGTCAATGATTTAGTCATTGATAGTTAATGATTTAGTCACAGATTTAGTCATTGATTTAGTCACTAAGTTAATCATTGATTTAGTCGCTGATTTAGTCACTGATTGCAACCATTAATGACCAAATATACAACTAAATAAACTACTAGATGTTAACATATTAATGACTAAGCTAAATACGACTAAGATACGAGAAATTAGCTACTAATAGTCATATATATGTGAATTTAGTTGTTTTTGTAGTCACAAATTTATGATAGGGCACGAAGGAATCGAACCACCAACCTCCTGCCTATGATTAGGCAGGCGCTCTACCATTGAGCTAGCACCCTTTAAGAAGTTGTTATTGCTTGACAATGATGATATTCAAACAAATTAATGATAGATATCAATCTACAAACTACATAATTATTACTATTACAACTTACCAGTAACTAGTATTTATGAAAGTAGTCATTTACGCAGTGGAGAATTGTAAAATATAAGAAGGAGCTACGTAGGATGATTTCAAAAATCTCGACGTTTCGATCCCTACTATGGGAAGGGTAAGGAAGCTGTTGTGTCCCCATTACACCAATCACAGCAAGCACGCCTCGCTCCAAAAAAAACTGCACTTGGGCTTCATGTGAATCCCTTGGTGCAAATGACATGGTCAAAACATTTCTCTTCAAAAGTTAAGCACCCCAGCTTGCCACCTAAGCATGCCATAAGGATTTCAGATAAGGGCATATCCTCAAACTCCATAAATCATTGCAAAAACAAGATACAGAACTTATCACCAAACTTTGCCACCCGTACATATATATAGTTGTGATTAATAATCTTAACCCGCTCAGGGAGGTATTTCACAATTAATATTCACCAATATCCTTTGTAAACTTGCTAGAGAAGCCAAGTTTGTTCACCTGCTATCTTGTTTCTCAAAGTCCATTTGTTTTAGCTCGAAACTTGAGGTAGACTTGATTTATGTTCATAACTCACCTATTGACATAATTATGTCTACAAGATTTAATATTTGTATTTTCATTTTTTATTGTAGGATATTTATTATTTAAAATGTCAAAAGCACAAGGAATAGAGAAGCTACCTTATCATGGGAAGTTGAAGAAAGTCCCAACCCTTGGAAAGATGCAGATCCAATGTTGCTCACGGATACAAATCATTTCATTGGATTCCAAGATGACCTTCAGTGCCCAAATACATGTATAGAATGTTCGTCAATGAAGACTTCCATAAGGACCATGATGACTTAGAGGTTTTTTGAAATATCATAAAGCACATCCTTTACTTGATTGCCACCAAACCAATAATATTACCATATAACGATGTTGTCAAATCGATATTCAAACACATTAATCTTGGAATGAGATCAGTCATAAGTGAAGGTAGGGTTTCCATAGCTTATTTACAACCCTATTCATTCAAAATAATGTTCATGCTGAAGAAAATTCAAGTTCTATTGAACAAAACATTTCTGGATGAGTACAGAGCCAAGGAATTCAATCTAGTAAAAAAATTGAAAGATTGGTGGACTGAATATAAGGCCTTCTTAGAAAATAATAATTGGATGTATTCTACACAATACTTGAGATACCCATATCGGATTATGAAAACCATGATTTTTATGTTATATGGCGAGGAGGGATCCTCTAATTTTAAAATAGAATGGAATCTATTGGCGCATCGTGTAGTAGACACATGGCATGATTTCAATTGGGTGAGCATCTTGTCTGTCAATCTATTGTGCTTGACTAGGGCCATTAAAAAGGTATAAGGATACAAAAACTAGAGTTTTTACATGTTATATTACATATTAGATGCAGTTTGTTCCTATAATCCTTTTCCCAAAATGGGATGAGAGTGGAAACCTAGTCTTCTACCTATGCATGTATATTGTTGTGAATTGTGGTCCTCCACCTATAGGCTATATTTCTATAACGGAAATTAAAGCCTTGCAAAAATTAAAAGAGAAATGAAGGGTAACCATACCAGTCATGATAAATTCCAATAAGGCCTCTTTCATATCTCACACCAAGTGTATTCTTTTTTGAAATGGTTGGGACAACATTCATAACCCAAACTTTGTCAGATGTAAGTGTTGTTGCAAAGCCACCAAGACCTGCATTCATGTCCATAACATTGCGATATCTACTCTCCCCAATATATTTTTTCATTCTTTTGTAGCCTTTCACGTGCTTTCTCCACAACGATGTATCAGCATTATATGTCTCAGCAGTAACACCTCATAATGAACCACTAAGAACTCTAGGAGGAACAGCATTCAGGCACTTTGGGAACTTCTCCAAAATCCCTCCAGACACATCATTAGCATCACTGACTTTAGGCATTTGCAAATTAAATTTTGATGCTAGAAAGAAGCAAATTAAATTTTAAAGACATGGCTAAGGGATTTCTAACTTACAAAAACTAACTAAAGACATCCCAAGGTCTTACAAAATAAAAAACATCAATAGTTAAGCTAGGTCAGATCACATGATGTCCATTGCCATGGTTGTGAGCTTTTATTGCCAATTTGCCATCACTCCTAAACGGATGTCTTGCCCCAACCAAAGAAGGTTATCCCACACCCCCAGCCACCAAAATTTAGACTTGTTTACATTTTAATGTTCTAACAAAACACTCAAACATTCCCTTCTTCCAGAACATATATGTCTAGTCTTGTTATTGAGCACCTAATGTTGCTGCCAATTTAGACCCAGAAACAGGATTAGCAAGGACCAAAAGGTATTTAAGAAGTTGAGAACATAGAAGATGCATGTCCTTTGTTTTGGATACCTTGTGTTGAACTCACACATACTATACAATACAGTCTCACTGTAGTATGGAGTAAAGACACTACATTGCAAAGAAAATGTCATATTATCCCAAAGGCTATAAAGCATACATTGTGCATGCACTAACATCCAAAAAATAAGTACAAGTCTGTGAATTTACCTAAAAGACATCATCTCTCATACAGGTTTTGCCGGTGCCATTTTCATGAATAAAGAGTTTGTAAAAAACTCTAGTCGACATCTTGCCTCTAGGTTTTTGGGGATATTGACAGCGTAGTCTTTGATAGTCAAGAGCATGTGCAACCTCTTGATCTGCTCCTTCTGCATTTGGAACTCAAAAGAGGAAATCAAATGAATATTTTTGAAGTTGAGGTGCAAAAAATGCAATCGAACACATCAACCAATAAAAAATGAAAAAGACAGAGAGAATCCATTGATGAGATTTGCCTTCCACTGTCAACAAGGGAATAGAAGCTGTTTTAGAAAATACATATTAGGGAATTCTAAGGAACCCGACAAGTTCAAATGGGAAATCATCAAAACTAACTATGCGATAAGCTAAACCTATTCACAATGAGAAGTATTCGCCCTTGTGCAGAGCTACAGTGTTGAGTCACCCTTGTGCAGAGCTACAGTGTTGAAACTGGGGCGTGAGCTCTCCCATGCTCCAGCCCTTCTCGCTTTGTACACGTTTACTTATTTTATGTCTTACTTCTTGTATTGTACTTCTTTTAAGGGAGATCCTTTGGTCCTCCCACATGCACGAACATCATTATAACCAACAGTCCCGTTGACCTACTTTGCGGTCATTAGTGGACATAAATAAAATTATCTTATCTTATCTTATCTGATTGCTTCTTAGCACAATCAAGAGAAATCTTCAATTAATAAATTAAATTTCTTTCTCTATAAAAATGCCTTTTCAGAATAGAGTTATCAGCCAACAAGCAATTACTACTAGGAAACAAAAGAAAACAACAATGCCTTGCTTGGGATATTTCCTTTCATAAGTAGAATCAGTTTGCTCATGCAAAAAAATTATATGAAAGATTAAAAAAAATACCTATTTGCACAAGCTAATGGTTATTATTGATCCATTGAACAAACTACAGATCCATAAGCTCGATTTTTGTGGGAATTATACAAAACACAAATGATATAGTGGATAGCCACAAGAAACTTGTGTGCTTCAGAGAAACTAAACAATAGCATTACTTCCTACAACCATCATGTCAAAGTCAAAACTGTCTCATTCTTTCATTCAAGGTCAACAGAATTATTATAATCAAAGTGGCAAGTCAGAAAACATACAATTTCAGGATCTTTAGGCCATTCCATCTGTGAGAAGAGGTGTCCTTCAATCCTTGCTTTTGTGAGAATACCCCAAGTGTCATAAGAGTCTTTACAAAATCGACAGATAAAACGAATGATCAATGATGTGGTAAATTCAGTAAAAATTATCATTTGACATCACAATATTTCAAAAATTCAGTTAACAAAGAATAAACATGAGCCAATGATGAGAAACTCAGCTTGGAAAAAGCTCAGAAAACAAAATTTATTGAAAATGAGTGTTGTTTCTACTTTAGCATTTATACTTGCGTTGGTGCAAGTTTTGTGGTTGGACCTGTGAGTCAAATTCGTCAAGCCACAAAATACTTGAGTATCTTGAGAGCCAGAATTTGACCTGTGTACTCGCAAGTTTAACTTGCTACTACCAAGTTTGACTCGCCTGTAGCAAGCCAAACCTTGTTCCATAACAAACAGCTCGGCTTTGGCAGCAAGCTGAGTTTGATTGATGAGTTAGAGTCAAACTCCATGATTTTTTCAACTATGAGATCATTCAAAACCAAAATCATGAAGTCACAGCAATACCTTAGAGTGGATGACAAGATATCATGAGTAACTACATCATAAAGATCTTGCATAGCTTTCATAGCCCCTTTTGCTAGATCAGGTTTCTCTTCATGCATCTGCTCAAAGAAAACATTGTAACCATTATGCTTTTACAAACGCAAAAATTCAAATAGAAATTGAAAATCTGTTTCTTTCACAGATACTGTGATTACTATGACTTTGGCCCTTTCTTGCGATAAAAGTATGAAACAACACTTGAAAACAAAACCATATGCAACTAGTAGAAAAAAATTGTTTCCAATAAGTTTATGGCACTAATACTACCAAAAAGCAATTTTCATCATTACCAGCATCTAGAAGTCATGAATTTTGAATTCCATTGAATGTAACAATAATCTGAAGAACTCTTGAAAAATCACTTTCTCATAATAATTGCTATCAAATATATTAGACTTTTCTATATATAGTCTAAAATATGGACATACCTATATAGTCTAAATTATGGACAAACAAATGTACAGAAAAGAGAAAATTATTCTTTAAACAAAAACTAAATTAACAAAACCTCAAAAGAAGTCCCAGATAAAAGGTACCAAATTTCAATAATCCAAACTTACCAGAAGGCCAGTCAATGCTGTCATTCTTGATAGCAGAAGAGGCAGCTTATCTATTTGGAAATTGACAAGAACAGATTGATCTTGTATACTATCATTTACATCACGAAAAAATCTTTCAACCCTGTAATGAATTTAACTGAAAAGACTTACATCTACCATTTAGGAAAAGTCAAACTAAGACCCAAAAGAGCATTATCCTACAGATGTGTACAAAGAGATTTCCATCAATGGCCATAAAAGAGCAGTGCCTATATTTGTTTAGCTTTATAAATTTCTATTGCTCATCATTTGATCATACCATAGCCTGCCTTCATTATCCAGCAATGATTTCAATATTTTCTCCACATTGTAGTAGCATTCGACAACAGCATAGTACATATAATGATCTTTAAAAAAATTGTCTCTCAACTCCATTTGAGCACCTCTGCATTCCACAGCCAATTCTATGCCAAGAAAAATCTGTCATGGCAATGGTATAAAATTATCAACTAACTTGATTTCAGATAATAATCAGTGATCCATAAACACTTTATTCTTGTTCATGAATTTTATCCTGAAAAAATGTTTCATAAAATAACCAAAAGAAGATTCCTTTCAAGCCTTACATTCAATAGCAGCTATAAAATATGACCTTACAAAGAAATGTATAGAGAAACAAATATACCTTACTGGATAGAAGAAAAAGTGGCCATTGTACTGAATTTAAGCTCCCAAAATTACTTGGGATGAGAAGCAATTCCATTTCTCTGAACAAATGGCATTAGATGTAAGACATGATGCATACTTGCAAATTGGAAGCTGTCTCTCGATATTATGCAGGTGTCAATTTTTTTAAATGCAAAATTAAAAAATTACCGATTGGTAATGTAATCTTCTTCACGGAGGATTTTAATAATTTCATTCCAGAAGGGGGAGAACTTCGAAGCATAGGTTTGAGTTGTCTCTGTATATGCCTGGAGCAAATATCAATTACCATGGAGCAACTCACATTGTTATTGTATGACAACATTATCATAAAAATTCCTTTTAGATCACAACAGAGCTTCATGATTTATAATAATAAAAAGCAAAACATGTATGCCTGAACAGCATAAAAGTGGAAATTAGAAAAATGATAATAATTAGATGACAAAAGTGATCATAAGTATGATTCACAGTTGGCATCGAATTTTCTTTCATCACAGGTTGCCAAGATCAAAGACAAACAAACGAGTGATACGAACAAAAAAAATTGGCGTCTAGCCAGTGGCATGTATCATTTCTATTGAATTATATTTCAATGTCTTTAAAAAAGGGGGTTGTAAAATTTCCTAGTCATGAATTATACAGTAAATCTCCTTGGTATAATTGTCATACAAAGTCCATTATTCTAGATTTGAAATTATCTTTTACTCAAAGTCTCTTTTTTTAATATACTAACAATTCTTTCCTCGGCGCCCTTTAAAGTTATGCTTCTTATCATTATTCAAAACTTTTACAGATTATTGCTAGGATAATTATTAAATTAATGTAACCTTTATTTAGGGTGTAAATAACAATACTTTAAACAACCACCATTAGGTGATTATATCAGTTCGGTTAGACTTACTATTGGGTGAACTTGAACGTACAATATTTCATATAGTTTTTGAAAGTGACATGATACGAGCATCCATAGAAGGCTGTGCAGCTGACTTTGTAACAGTTGGAAGAACCTTAAGTTTATGAACTGCTGGGATGGAAGAGTATTAAAGGCCTCAAGAAGTTCTGTCTAGCGGTGTTCCTTGAAGTTACAAGCATAAAGCTGCAATAATGTTGCCACCGGGCATTTCTAGGTACAGCTCATATCTCATGGCACATTCATACATGTAGGCAATCTGAATTTTACCGTTAATAATATAAATACTGTTCATGTTTGGTCACATTTTACTGTACTCTGTTTTCATGCTGTGATTATTTCATGTTCGTTCTGTTAATGTTATGTTTATGTTCTGTTTGTGACACGATAGCTGTGTTTCCGTTCTGGGCATATAATGCTGCATCATGTTCATGTAATGTTTTGTATAGCATACTGTTATGGCTTTGTATGTGTGGTTCCTTATTTTTTGTTGGTGGTAGGATACTTCTTATACCTGTCTCTTGGGCTATGAACAGTTGGTGTTTCTATGCCATCAAAATCACCCAGGCCTTGCACCTGGCCTCATCCACACCTAGTTTTACCAGGTTGCCAATATGTTGTTGTTAAGGTTGCGCCATTCCCTTTTAGGGTTTTTGGGTTGTGTTGGCTCTATTAAAAACCCACAGCCCCATTTTTATGCTCAACACTTACAAATGAAGAAATTAGTTCTGATTGGAGGAGGTCTCCCTGTTTTTCAATTCAACTCATAATCACATAGAATCTAAACACATCTGTCAATTGGGTGTAACTTGAGTAGGTCTGCGGAAAAGTTGTTACCCTCCCCACCCAGGTTCAAATCCCACTTTGATATATTTATTCTTACTGAACTGATTGTTGATTAACTATATATATGATCTATTCATTAGTTGTTGACCTAGCCTTGTGCCCTAAAGAATCTAGAGCTTTATCCTGCGTACCATCATCCTTGGAACGAGGGAAAAAGATAGAAAAATCTAGTTGCATCTGTAGATTTCATTATTGAAATTAATAATCGTAACATCTTTCCTGTTAGACTACAGCAGAAGATACCAAATCAAATCACTTTCAGATCACCTCTCATTTGGATTGTGATGCAAAGTGCAGCGTCAATAGTTAGAGTGGAGAACTAGGGGATCCCATACAATCCATGATTGTGATTCATGCCATAGTTTAACCTAACTATATTTCACAAGGGATCATATAAAACAGTTTTTCCAGTCAATCACCAATAAAGTACTAACATCTAAAATTATACTAGACATTAAAATTTTAATCTATGGTTTAATGAAAAAGGAAATATACTGCACCATATTTTGAGTAAGCACCTTTATCTATTTATTAAAATGAAAATAAAAAATATTTAGTCAGTTCACTCGAAAGTAAACCAGTCTCCTTCCTCATTCCTCAGCCTAAGGCTCAGGCTAACTGCAGTTGACAGAATAAGGGAGCCACCAGTTCCACCTCCTTTATTGGCCACAATAAAAAGAAATATTACAATTATCAGTATCACAAGAAGCCTGCAAAAGAAGCCAAGAAAACCAAAGGACTACCTGCTAAACAGCAACTAGAAACTAGGGATTTCAGAGGTTTCTGTCAGCAAACTTACCTACACTGATCCTCAACTCATCTTGATGACCAGGGACTATTCAACAACAAGGACGTTATATCCATGCAGAACTGACAGATCAAAAATAAATTGTCCTGCATAATATTGGATAATGGCAGTCAAAAGAACCTTGTATCCCATCAATTGGTAGAGGAGCTCAAACTACCAACCTCAACTCACACCAAGCCATACCAGCTTGGAAGGTAAAGGATGTCCATTGTCAAGTTACCCACCGTGATCAGTTGAAGGTGTTATGTTACCTTAGCTATCAGATCTTTCCAAGAGACGGTGGACTGTCATGTTACTCAACTAGACTGCCACAACATGATTGTTGGCAAACCCTACAAGTTTGATAGAAGAACAGTTTATGGTGGCTATTACAATTTACAACACCTTCAGGCTTGACAAATATGGTAAGACCTACAAACTTACCTCTTTTTTTTGGTAATTCTCTACTTACTAGATGGCAAATTATTAAACACATTAACCTCAAAAAATGTATAACCCTCCATGTGGTCTGCCACATCAAGGAGGACAACCAAAGAAAGATCCCTCCCCTTGATATTCAGGTGCTCATGGATTCATACACCAATGTTTTTAAGAATTCAAAGGGCTCCCTCCCTTTAGAGTCTCTAGCATTCTACTTACCTGGCTTGAAGTTCTTCCCTTCCTAATTACCTTGCCTACCAAACCACACTTGTGGAAAGAACAGAGATTGAATGACAAATAAAGCAGCTGTTGGAATACAACAAAATCATACCTAGCACCTCACCCTGTGGATCTCCAGCATTCATCAACCCTAAAAAATAACAGCAAGAGTGAAGAATTTGCATAGATTACAGGGCCATAAGCTACCCCCTAAAAATCATTATCCACTTTCAAGGATTGATGAGCTTCTTCACCAAGTCAAGTGAGTGCGGTACTTGACCAATATTGATTTAGCTTTTGGATGTCACAAATTCCACATGGAGCCTAAAAATGCATGGAAGACAGCTTTCAAGACTTAACTTGGGTCTCTACAAGTGGTCGGTCATGCCTTTTGGCCTCACTTTTGCCCTTACCACTTTTATGTGGATCATCAATGACATTTTTTGCTCTTGTGTTGGAGAATTTGTTTGTGTTCTACTTTAATGATATCTTGATACATAACAAAAGTTGGGCAGCATATTTGGAGCAAGCACATCCACATAGTCCTGACTTCTGGATCTTCTTCACCAACACAAGCTACACGCCAAGATGATGAAGTCTTTCTTTGGGAAGACTTCTGGCTAATACATGGGTTTTGTTATTGATGCAGCAAGAGTTCATACAAATCTCGAAGAAGTTAGGGTTCTAAATGAGTGGCCTACTCCTAGTACCATTTTGAATCTCAGGTTTTCCAGGAGACATGAATTTCTATAGGAAAATCGTCTACCATTATTCCCATATAGCTTGCCCCTCCAATCAAGACTCAATGGATTCTAAAAGTAGATAGAACATTCTAGAAGCTGAAGAATGCTCTTTGTTTGGAACCTATGTTTGCATTTCCTGATCTGCAACAATCATTTGAAACAGAGATTGATGCCACTCAAAATGCAATTGGCACTATTCTTAAGCAAGGGGGACACCCAGCTGCATACCATTCTGAAATCTTGACCCAAACCAAGCTTAATTACAACATCTATGACGAGGAGGTCTATGCGTTGTTTCAAGACCATCCCAACGAGGGTTACCTGCACACCCAAAAGACATACATAGTAAGGCGATTTATTCCATAATACATAAACACCTTGAATGTTCAGTAAAAAATAAGAATGGTTCTTACATTGTTGACGTCAATGCCATCTATCGTAAAACTCGAATTCTCATCAGAGAGCTTCTAGGTTTCCTGGCTTATCTGTTTTACCGTCAATGGAAGAAGCCCGATGCTAGTACCGCTTTTCTGCAAAACAATCCATGCTTGATTGAATGTTGGGCTCCTTAAACTGCCAAAACATGCAGAGGTTGAAAAACCTAAAACCACCTAAGCTGAGAGGAAAATCCGCTTACCCTCACAGAGGAAAAACCACCTTCGTTAACTTGGGTGGCCTAAGAGGGCATAAAACCACCTCCTGAGAATAGAGAACCTCACATATTTATTCTCTACTTTGTTAATCCCCGCAGAGAACAAGGGTTTTTGGATGAAATTCACAAAGAAAATAATATCGCGTGCGAAGGATATGAAGTGTAATCAAATGACAATGGTGTTTTTCTCTACGAAGTCTTCACTAATATTGGGGATTTGAGGGCGAAAGCAAAACTCCCGCCAATTTTCTTCTCTCCATTTCATTCACCACTTTGTGTTGAATTTGACGTTGGTGTCATTTACCAATCACGTTGACATTTGACTATGGAATTTTTAATCTTTGTCAACGAATTATATCATTTTAGGTTTTGAGTTTAATTTTTTTTTAGGAGTAGTCTTCTAAGTTTTGGATTTTTTAAACTGAAAAATTATACTATTAATTAGTATAGGTTTAAATACTAAATACATAGTTGATATTAAGACAATTTATGTTGAATTAATGTAATACCTTTATTTATATGGAGTAGCTTATAAGTTAATATAACAAAAAAAATAATATATATGACTCGATCAAACTATAAACAAGATGACTAAAATATGATTGCCCAAATGAAAGTTCAAAAGAGTGTAAAAGCTAAAATATCCCATAAAGCAAAATATATGGTCAATCTCTCTTGCATCACAAAAGTGCCAACTTAGTACATGTTGCCCCCAAAAAGATAAAAAAACATCTAAGATAATGCAGTTTCAATAAGACAGTTGAAATAAATGCCACCACTTTGTCCATTGCAAGCCTGTCATTGTAAACCTGTCAATTCAAAAAAGATAAGATGCTAATAAAATATGTATAAAAAGTATACCAGTGCAATCCATCATGCTACATCCAATGGGAGTGTCTACATTTGTATATACAGAGGAAGAAACGACCATGTTTCCTCCTCTCATGTATATATCGAGTAAAAGCCAAAGTTGAACTAATACATAGATTGTAATACTGCCATGTTCGATGCAATCCTAATCATGGAAAAACTAATAGTGTATAACCCCTTCCTGCATATTGACCACCCTCTTTGACAATGCATCTGTATCTCTATTAAATTCACGATATATATGAGAAATAGAGATGCCTAACAAGAGAACAGCCCTAGGAGGCCCTTGCTTTATAATTACAATTAAAACATCAAACAAAGAATGTTAGTCATGTCAATTAAGTAACAAAAAAAAATGATACAATATACAATTACAAAAACTCTCAATATAAAGACCGCATGATATATAATCATGAATTATATTGACTTACCAATGGAAATGTACCTATTTATATGAGTGTGTGTAGGAAATGAACCTAAGCGTCGGATATGCGACGGTGCTTTCCATGTTAAGTAGTTGACCAATTAAAGGCGTCGTCGCTTAAGTAATGCTTACTAATGCGCCGTCACTTAACCGACGGTTATGAGAATAGTCGTTGCTTCACCGACGCTTGTGGCCACATTTACAAAAAAAAAATGTATCCTTGTGATTTTTGGTAAGTTTAAAAAAAGAATCCACGCGCCGTCAGATTTTTCCGTCGGATTTTGGATCCAAATGTAGTAGTTCTCCAGTTGTACTCCTCAATTCCTCTAGTTTAATGGTTCACTCCGAGCAATCAGTCTACTAGCACCATCTTGGTAAAGAGACTAGCTATTCCTCGTAGCATAACTTCCTTTCTACCGTGAACCAACGGGCTCTTGGTTGCACTACCTTCTGAATCTACCCGTCAAGGAATGTCATTTGAAAGTGAAACCAGGAAACAAGGAAAAATGGGACCTATATTAACTAACTAGTTATCTCCTTCTCAAAGAAAGTAATATATAAGGAAAGAGTTCGAACAATAAAAAATGGTAAAGAAAGTTACCAGTATAAATAATATGTATAAAGGCAAGTTCCCCATTTGAAATAGGCACCCGGAGATAAAACTGATCATGGCACCAAGGTTTGTAAGAATCGCCCTCAATAAAAATATTCTAACTAATATTTCCTTTCATAAGAAGGCATACAACCTAAAACAGTCCAAGGCAAAACCAGAATGGAAAAACTAGAAGCAGATAAAGCGACCTTCAGTGTTCATGATTCTGTTTGAGTACTAATTACATAATTAGTGAAGAATACCAAGGCAGTCTCCTATCGCAAGATTTGATAGGTTGTCCACGTCAGAATTGAACTCCCTGTACAGGTGCCTGAAGGATAAAGAAAGAAAACAATTCTTTAGGAGCCCAATCATTTTCAACCAACAATCATATATAACTCAGTGACTGCAAGTTGGTGAGACCTATGGCCCAATCAATTATCATGACCTTTGATTCGCCAAAAATAGAAAGCTAGAGAATTTTTTTTTGCGAACCATAAAAGCCCCCATAAGGCTAAAATTTCATGCAATTTCTTTGTTGGATCTCTGAAGATTGAGGTGCATGGCACTAATATTACTAATAGAAGGTAGATAACTTTACAAAAATTACACTTCATTGCCAAATTTGCAATTTTCCATGACACAATTAAAAATGACTAATTCATATTCTTCTAGCTAGTCATTTTTTATGTCGTGACTAAATTAGTCATTTATTTTAGTCATTTTTAACTCTGTCACTTATTATCTAGTCATATTTGTTAACTGGTGACTAAATTAGTCGTTAATTTTAGTCGTTTATAGTTGGGTCAATAAAAATTGCTCATATTTAGTAGTAAATCACTTGGAAAACCTGTGGTGACTAGAATTTTTTAGTCACCTAGTAGCTAATTCCTCATTTTGTACTAGTGTTTGTAGAATAAGTAAGGTTCACTTTTACAATAATGTTACTTTTAAATAGTGCGCCAATAAATTAAAAGACTTAAGTGACTCACTTTTTATTTTATTTTATTTATGTGAGATGCATTTTTACAATAAAGTAACTTGAAAATAGAAATTGCATGCACTAAAAAGTAGCTTAATAAGACTTGAACTCAAGACCTATTAAGGAATAAAGCAACTTTGGACCAAGTGAGCTACGTTTAAAAGGTACGTAAAAGAATGGAAAGAGGAGGGTTTTTTTTTTTTACTCTTCTCTCTCGTTCTTTGTGCTTGCCTTTTTTTTCGCAAATCACAAAAAAATGAAAAACAAAAAACAAAAAAAACTTTTTCCACACAATGGGGTTAGATCTTGGTTAGCTTACCCGGAAAGTGTACGTTTTCAAGTTTTCCACACAATAGGGTTAGATCTTGGTTAGCTCACAAGGTGCACGGCAAAGAGCAGACGTAGTCGAGAAGACAAAAAAACTTTTCCTTACTATTTTTGATTCGCCATGATCGCACAAGATGCACGGCAAAGAGCATACGTAGCCAAGAAGACAAAAAAAACTTTCCCTTACTGTTTCTGATTCACCACGATCGCGCAAAGTGCACGGCAAAGAGCATACGCAGTCAGGGAAGGAAACAGTCTGAGACTAAAAACAAAAAGAAGATCTAAAAACTAATAAGATATAATAGATTTTTAAAAAAACGAATCCGCCACTATAACATTATACCTTCAGATTTTCCGAAATGGGTGTTTATGGAACAAATGGAAACAATTTTCGATGAAACGAAAACTATTTCCCAATGTAAACGGCGCTCCAGACACAATGGAATAGCTCCCACAAGCCAAAAAAACACAAAATATCCAGAACCAGAAACCCTTTCAAGGTTTTGGCAACACCGGTTCCAGATCTAGATCAAAATCGAAAGTGGCTCTTCATAAAAGCTCTAATACCATGTTCGGGTACACAGGGTACTCCCAATAGAGCGAACACCTTGAGCAACCACTTCACACAAATATATCACAGATCAACACATCGATGTTTGTCACGTGGTTAAAACCCTCGAGAGGGAAACAGTCCATGGCCCCAGCCAAATAGCTACTTGGAGCAATTTATTATGCAAAAGAAAGAAAGTTACATGAGCTTCTCTTAATCGATCAACTAGCCAAGGACCCTCTATGCTCTTTAAATATATATCATAGACCAATCAGGTGTTAAGCCACGGATCAATTGTAGGTATGATCTAAGAGAAGTTGAACCGTCGGATCACTCTATCTCTAGAACATATTGTGACCATCGGATTATAATATTTACAAATGCATACTAATGCATAATAAAGAAACACACTTTTACATAATGGATATATTACACAAGTTGATCTTAACTAACTCCTAAGTGTCTAAATATCCTAACAAATCCTCTATTTATTTTAAAATATACCGTGCATTCCTGCATTTAACTGGCTTTGTCTATTTGTATCATTTCTGCTCAACCTAATTATGCTTATTGGAATGTGGACTGGATCTGTAATGTTGTTATAGCGTAGATCTGTAATATGCCTATGTCGCAGATGAAAATTCTTTTTTTTACAAAGAGGAAACCTTAAAGTTTTAAGTTTGTTTGTTTGTTTTTTTTTGTTTTTTTTTTAATTTCTGAACACTTAATCAACTTAGCGTAGTTGGGGCTTAACTATTAATATTATGCCCAAAGAACATGAAATCTAAGAAGATTTAAGCATCAAGTTAATCTTCAGAGAAGTTTAGCTTACAGTAAATCAAAACCTCAAATCAAACCAGAAACCCTTGAATCCACAAAGTTAAATGTTGATCCACACAAATTAGAATACCAACGGTCCAGATATAATATGCATCTAGATCGACAATTCACTGAGGTTTCCGAAGCCCTATTTCCACGTCAAATCATATCAATGGTCATGATTAAATCCGCGAGGATCAACGGTGTGGAAAGCTGATGAAGAATGTGGAAGCGAAAAGTCAAGAATTAAGTGAACGGAACTTGAAGTTTTTGAAGTCCGATTTCTGCATCAAATAGATTGACAGTCCGCATCAATTTCACTAGGAGAAGTTGTGGGTTGTGGAAGAACTTTTGATGTGAGCGAAATCCTTACGAAATGCACTTCATAGCTTTTGAAGTCCACCGTTGATTTGGTGGGGACACTGATCGACCAATCAACAAAGCATTTAGTTGATTCAACTAGCAAGTTGATTAACAACAAAGAGAGGGCGCAAAATTTTTATCCAAAGGAATTTGTTACAGGCTTGAGTCCACCTAAGTGATTTAGACGTCGATCCGCAAAGAAGTAGATCAACGGCCGACATTACATCTGCAAGGAAGATAAACGATTGTTAATAGTCACGGAGGTTTCATTGTGGAATCCGCAAAGAAGTAGTTCGACGGTCGATATTTTATCCGCAAGGAAGATCAACAATTGTTAATAGTCGCGGAGGTTTCGTTGTGGAATCCACAAAGAAGTAGATCAACGGTCGAAATTTTATCCGCAAAGAAGATCAACGACTGATATTGATTACGAAGGTTTCATTGTGGAATCCACAAAGAATCAAATCAACGGACAGGACTTAAGCCACAATAAATCAACAACGTGGAAGGTATAAAAGCCAAGTTACGGAATTTGGTGTTTTTCCCCACACCAGAGTCTACCTACGGAGGGCAGAAGGAAGAAGGAGGAAAATGGGAAAAATATTAAGGCAACAAGTTGTTTTTCTAATTTCTAAGATCTGCAGTGGAAGGCGGAAAGGAGGAAGTCGGAAGGAGGAAGGTAGAAAGGCAAAGTGTTCGTTTTGGATTTTTTTTATTTCCGAAGTCCGCATCAGAAGGCGGAAAGGAGGAGGTCGAAAGGTGGAAAGCCGAAAGAACAAGCGATCATTTCATGAGGTTTCCAACTTCTGAGGTCTGCAACGGAAGGTGGAAAGGCGGAAGTCGGAAGGTGAAAAGTCAAAAGACAAGGTTGTCATTTCATTGAGTTTCAATTTGTGGATTCTGTAGCGGAAGGGAGGAAGGCAGAAGGAGAAAATTAGTTTGAAGGACTCCGTCACACCTTGTGTTTCTGGTTCCTGGATTTCACAGCGAAAAGAATAATGTGGAATGTGAAACGCGGAATCAGAATTGCGGGATGATTCTTGCAAAAGAACAGTAACTTAACTTTTTAGTTTTGTTTGGAAATATCATTCTTTTTTGGAAAATGGTTTCTAAGTTTTTAAGGAAATGATAATCTTTTCATATGGCGAGGGTTATGCTTAAAACTCTCTTTTTTTCTGTAATGTCTCATAAAAGTCAGGTTTTTTTTTTTTAAGATATATGGTTATTGCGTCGATAGGCGCTCTACAGCCCAGTATGGGGGAGATCTTGTAATGTTCCATAACATTACGTAACGTTCTTCATGTAAATGTCGCCTATAAATATTATGAGGGAGATGTTGTAATGGTTATGTAATGTTACTCATGTAAATGTCGACTATAAATATTTACTTTTATTTAATTATGATTTTTTATTATGGGGGAGATGTTGTAACCTTATGTAAGGTTCCACATGTAAATGGGTTATGCTTAAAACTCTCTTTTTTTCTGCAATGTCTCATAAAAGTTAGGTATTTTATTATTTTGTCTGAAGATAAATGGTTATTGCACTGAGAGGCGCTCTACAGCCCAGTATGGGGGAGATATTGTAACGTTAATGTTCCTCATGTAAATGTCGGCTATGAATATTATGAGGGAGATGTTGTAACGTTATGTAATGTTACTCATGTAAATGTGGGCTATAAATATTTACTTCTATTTACTTATGATTTCCCATTATGAGGGAGATGTTGTAACCTTATGTAAGGTTCCACATGTAAATGTAGACTATAAATATTTACTTCTATTTATTTATGATTTCCGATTAAAAGGGAGATGTTGTAATGTTATATAACTTTTTTCATGTAAATATCGGCTATAAATATTTAATTCATTTACTTCTATTTAATTATAATGTAGAAGAGTTTGGCAAAAAAGTTTGTAACAGACAACATGAGCCATGAAAATTACAAAATAACCTAAAGAAAACTACATTCCTGTAATAAGATTGACATTGAACGTCATGATCTATAACTTTTTTAAGATATATCCTGAGATTCATCCGTACTACAAACATGAGAAATGGAAAATATAATAAATAAAAACAAAAGCCAACAATAAAGATAAATGAATAACTCAACACTAGAGTACCTGTGTTACAGCAGGGAAGAATCAGATATATTGTAAGGTTTAAAGAGAAGGAATAGTTGAACATCGTAGGAACTGCATTATTTATTTCATATTATGAAATATAAGGCTTATCCATAAGAGATAGGCTTTGTAGATGCCAAGATATCGAAAATATATAATATAAGACTTATCCATAATAGATAGGCTTTTGTAGATGCCAAGATATGGAAAATAGAAAGATGTTGAAAAAAAAAATGTTGCATTCATAATAATCACTGAACATTAAAATATTTTTATTATTGAATGTTAGTCATTGCCAACTGTGACAAATGTAGCATTGGTCGACTCTAAGGTCTTCTCTGCATTGGAACATGCCATATATCCTATTAGGACTTTGGCCATATATAAAGATATTAATCCGAGTTCGGTTCGCCCCTTCAACAAGACTATCAAACACTATATCTAGATCGCTCACAAACGGACTGCCTTCTGTATAGTTAAAGCTATGGTCCCATTTAGAAGTGGGATTCTCTGTGACTGCCTTGCAAATCTGTCATTGAAAAGTAATATTGATCAAGATCGCAACAACAATAATTAAGCCTAATAGCACAAGAGTTTGGTCGATCAGAAGAGAGCCTGCAGATTCCCTTCCATGGAACTTCATATGCAGAATCCCTTCCATGGAACTTCATATTCGTTAAGACTGTGATGACCATTGGACAGTGGCGAACCTGTGCATAAAAACCATTGTTTTTCTTCATCTAGGCTGGAGCCTCCTCTCTGCCCGAGCTCCTCCCGCTGCCGCCGTCTGCAGCCTCCTCCAGCCACCGCTGCCTCCTCCTGATTTAGTCATGATTTAAAAAATATAATATTTTCAAAATCTCGCTCATGAAGTTTACAGGGAGTGAAAGGGAAAGAAAATTTGTAAAAAATATTTGACTTTTGATTGGCTATAATATTATTATTGTTTCAGTACAAAGATGAATAATTTTGTATTGCTAACTGATTTACTACACAATTAAAATTGATTTTCCTGAACCGTTAGTAAACAAGCAAAGGGAAATGATATCAACGATATGCACTTAGTATTATGTAAAGTGAAATCAATAAACTTGAAAATGGGAGGAACTTTCACTAAGAAATATTGAAAATAAAGGGTATTCACGGTGGTATCTTACCAACAGATTACCATAGTGGAAAGGGATTGTGATAAATTGTGATAAACCCGGTGGAAGAGAGAAAGTTGATTGAATAAGATTTTGATGGATAAATGAACGAGCACGATAAGGATGATAATCACACAATAAAGAAGAGAGAGAAGGAAGATAAGGTCTATGAATGCAGGATAGAGAGCATGTTCTTGTCACCTATTTTGAAATTAATACACAAACATGATATTTCTTATAACAATCTTATTGTGTAGATGGTGGTTCAAGTAAATAAAAGTACTCCATTCTAGAATCACAACCCAGTCTATTAATTAATTGTTAAAAGATGGAAAGACAATGGATTTTTATAAAGATCATAGTATGAACACGCCAAGATCACCCGAAGCGATTGATAGAGTACGTGCAAGAATGGAAAAGCTACGAGATTGCAAAATTTATTCATTAAAGTTCACATTAAATGAACGAGAAACATAATTACAATTTTTCCTATTCTCAGTAATGGTAAAACATAACGATGGGCTCTGCTGCGACTGGAACCGGATCTTTATATGCACCCGGAACAAGGAATGCTCACTCTGTTGCTCTAACAACATCTGGTGACTCAAACAATAACTGGGTTTCGATCGAGAACTTAAATGGGTGCTACTGCTGTCAACTATGCTACTTGCTCTGTTGCAGATTATGAAATTGGTGATGCTGCTTCTCTCCTGGCTCATGTGCTTATACTGGAACCAGGTCTATTGCTATAACGAAAGACATAACTACAATGCATTTAATATTTGACCAAAGCATTTTAATTATTTTAAAGTGTCAAAACTTAGATAGTTATCCCTAAGTTTTGGGAGTTGTAAGTCAAAGCCCAGCCATTTAATATTTGACCAAAACACTTTAATTATTTTCAAGTGTCAAAACTTAGGTAGTTATGCCTTGACAGTTCTAAGTCAAAGCACAAGCATGACGAGTTGATGAACTCCATCCAAATTCTATGTAATTTTTTTTAACATTAATATAAATTTACTATAAAGCTTAAAAAAACATTTTTTTTATTAATATGATAGATGAACTCCACGCAAATTCTATGTAATTTTTTTTTAACATTAATATAAATTTACTATAAAGCTTAAAAAAACATTTTTATTATTAATATGATATATTACACTACAATTATCATGCAAATTATAAAGATGGACTTAATGCTTATAAAAACAATTTTATTATTAATATGATTTATATTACACTAAATTTAACATAAAAATTATAAAGCTTGACTTAAACTAAAATGAAATACACTGAACTTATTATCTAAAATTAAAAAAAAAACTAAAACCATTTTTAAATGTGAGATTACAAAATTAATTCAAAGTTAACATTACATGAACGAGAAACATAATTACAATGCATTTAATATTTAACCAAAACACTTTAATTATTTTCAAAAAAGTTGTCATTTTCTTATATTTTTTTAAACCAAAAGTAATGGACATCCTAACTAAATAGGATATATTTTTAATTGATTATCATGTTATCTACTTCAGAGATTGCTAATTGTGTGGAGGTATTTAACAGGTATTATTCGAATGCACAAAGTAAAGATAGTAAGCTTACATGGATATATTCCTTGGGCACATGTAATATCAATGGAAAATTTGACCCCATGTAATTATCTACAAAAATATGTTGGCCCCCTTGCACATAGTTTTAAAACCATGTGCAAGGGCTCCTAAACAACCATGCAAGGCTTCTAAAATAACCCACGGTAAATTGAACTCAAGGAGATTTGTAAAAAAAATTTACCAAATTTCAATTAAAAGTAAAGAAAATAAAAAATAAACTACTCCTAAATTTTTTTATAAAATTTCAAATAGTTTTGTGTCACCGCACACGACTGAAACCAGCCTAGGTCCAAATCCCAGGCTCTATCAAGCGCTGAGAGGGATCAAATCTCCCCAGGTGCAAACCTCTTCTCAGGTATTGCACTCAAGGAGGTTTGCACCTCAGGCGATTTGATCCCTCTCGGCGCTTGATAGAGCCTAGGATTTGGATCTAAGCTGGTATAAAAAAAAATTATGTTTGAATGTTGAGGTATGTTACATATGGTATTAGAGTATGGCTTCAGCACTAGGCCTGAATAGGCTCAACACACTATTGCTTTAGAAAACAACAAACTAACTCATGTTTATTTTATCTTGAAAATTCTCTTATACACAGCAAAGAAAAGTACATTTTTTTTTTGCGGGAAATAGGGAAGATGCGGGAATGTTTGCAGAAGAGAAACTTTATTCTAACCATTAAAAGTTTTGCTTGGATTGTTTAGTATACATACAAGCTATACTGCAAAAGACAAGGCCACATGTTTAACCATGTCGCCTATTGGGGACATCTAGTCCCATTGAAGCACACTAAACAACATTCGTCTTTGGCTTGATAAATCCTGGTTAATGTACTCCGGTTGTGTATTCAAATTGATGGGTTCTCATCAATGCATTATAGTGGATGTACTAATGAGGTTGCTCATATGGTAAGTGATTCATGAAGGGTTGTCACTGGTGGACATTACATGATTATTATAGGACTGAAATAGATTAAGGTATTATGGATTAATGAGCACGTATGCATGGGGATCGTTATATGAATAATTTTAGTTGATGATTAATGGCTTCTTGAATGAGTTCTGAGAATAAATATGCTTGAAAATAAGATGAAAAGTGATATGTTATACAGGCCTTGTGGATTCTCAGTTAGATGGAAATTGTTGCATGTAACTTAGGTTTGCATGTTGCAGTAAAAGAAAAGTATTTTGAGTGATCTGTGAATTTAGCTTCCCTTGTGATCTCCACTAGAAAGGTATCTGGTGGCAGTATTGAAGGGCTATAAGTAATAACTTAGGGGTATTTCTTATATCACTGTTGAAAAGTAAGTACTAATCATGTAACTGATTAATCATGGCTTAGGTAGCTTTATTGAAAATGAACTTCATGTATATTCATCTAATACCTTGTTGAAAAGCAACTAATAGGGAATGATGGAGAATGGGAATGTATTATTTCTAATCCCACCACTGCTATAATAAGTGATCGAGGAGCCACATGAGTTATAGTATCCCAAGGATGAGGGAGCTCTGCCAATTCACCAAGGTAAGGCATACGAAACACGGGTTAGCTCAATGAGCCACTGGAGCTAAAAGGAAGGTAACTGATCTTGTTTGATGAATGTGAAGAGGAAATACAAGACCATAAGTCATAATTTGAATGTTTTACCTCTAATTATCTTGTTGTTGGGTAACTTGGATTAGTACTAAGAGTAATATTAACACTTAATGTGTTTTGCTTGGACATCCAAGAGAAACCAGAAAGGCGCTTGCAAGAAAATAATTATAAAAGGTATATGCACTGTAAGTAAATTTGTTCGTGTGAAGTAATAAGTTTACCTATCACTGAATAGGACAAATAGGAATATTGGAACCTTTGCGAATCATGAAACCTAATGATGTTAGATTCTGATTCATGTATATAATGTTGATATTAACCTTGGTAGACATGCAGATGTATGTGTATATGATGATCGGCATGGATTGGTTGAAAAATTATATAGTAGGGTTAAATTAGGTTAAAAATGTTGATCTTGCACCCAACAGATGGAGACCTCTATCAATAAACCATTCCAGATCTCTCTACCTTCAAGGATTTATAATGAAATCTGTAAGGTAGTCATGCGTGGAAAATAGCTTTTCCAAATGCTAGAATGGAGTTCAGAATTGGAAAAAGGCAAGCATGGCAGAGATCAGTTAATCGATTCTCTGATCAATCGACAAAGAGAGAGTGTGAATGAAACTAATCATTCCTCTGATAATTTCAACTATGAAACACTTGAGTTAAAGATCTGTAACTCAGAAAGATCTACATTCGAGGATAGATTCCACAGATTAGAGTTAGAAATAAGATAAAACTTGGGAATAGATGAACTCAACTTAACTTGCATGGGTAAATCTACAGTTGAGATCTGGTGAACAGGATGATCCAATGGTTGGTGGGAATCCCGCTAAACTAAAGTGCACAGAGATTAAATTGTGGAAGGTGGACACAAAATTCCACCATCCGTTCAGACTAGAGATAAATACAATGACCGTGGAACGTTCCACTAGAAGGAAGAGTGCGGAAGATAAAAGGTGAGTTGGGATGCATAATTGGAAAGTAACAGACATGAAGGAGATTGAGATCAATGGACGAGGTTGATCGTTGAAGAATATCTACAACTATTAGCAATTCCGCTGGTTAAAGTTGTGTGGTCTTCACAAAACTAAATTGATGCGGAATTTTAGTGTAATTTGATCTATAGTAATTGAAGTTCATCGTCGATCTAAGTGGATCAAGTTCTAACGATCCTTATTGATTCCACTGATTCAACTAGCGAGCTGGTTAATAGTCCATATTGGACGTGGAATTTTTATGAAAAACAACTCACCTCCATTTTGAAGTTTGCTCTTCATCAAGATCTGAATTATTGCTAGTTGGGTTGGTTAGATTTAGAGGTTCTTCCAAATATAGAACCTGACTAAATTGCATAACAGTCACAAGAAATACTATATACAGGGAAGTTGGACATCAGGATCAGAGTGTATTTTCACCGAAATCAAGCTAGTAAGCTACATGAAGTAGTAAGAAAGAAGGGCGTAATGAGTGTGCGGTGGTCTGGTATGAAGGAATGATGAATAGGATTGATTAATCATGGGTATGGAAAGTTTGTTTCAGTTACATAAATAAGGTGAAAATGTTTGGTTGTTTTAATGATGCATATAAGATAACCATTAGTGTCCCGAAAACAGTAGTAACTGATATGGTTTGAATTACTTAGTATTATAATTTTGAATATCACTTCAGAGATTAGTGTAAATCCCGCAATGAAAGGATTCTATACATAGAGGCCCACCAAAATTGCTTGGATGTTTGGAAGTTACATATTGCAGGTAGAATTGACTAAAGACATGGCAGTACGGTTATGTCCAATAAAATAAAAACAATAATCTACCATGTGCAAGGAACAAACATCCAAGAAGGACCTCATGGCGATGAAAACTAAACAAAATAGATATATAAATCCTATGGTAATTTTGATACTTTTATATTGATGGTTTGACTAATCTAGAATGATGCAAATATGATGTGTTATATGTGGTTGTCTAGGCTAGCAGCAAGTTTAAATGATAGGAGGTAAGTGCTCTCAGTTACCAGAGCCAAACAATAAGAGGATGGCCTCAAAAATTCCAAAAATCTAATTATGTAAGAGACAGAATTCTAAATCCATAATTTGATTTGATTAAACTATGTACTAATGGTTTGATGTATGAACTATGTCAGGAGATACATTGTAGAAAAACCATGTATGGTGGCCTGCAAGAAGCAAAGCACCATTTGAGATGGTGAATTTTTCCATTGAGGAAGGTCTTAGGGGTGCCTTTATTGTCTAAAATCAAAGCAGGATACCTATGGAGTTAGAAGGAGTTGCTTATGCAAATATGTATTTGGATTGTTTAGCATCTTCTCGCTAATATACATGCCTGATATTGTAGATCTAAAATGGTTTAATTCAAATGTGTTGCACTGACCTACTTATGCAGGGCACCCTCGTTACCAAAAGACGATAACATACCTCGGGAAGCAATTCTTTTTCCCAAAAATGGAAGGTAGATCTGGTGGATTACCTGTCTAAATATTTGGAATGTCAACAGGTGAAGGTGGAACATCAACATCCAGCAGGTTTGTTACAACTATTACCAATTCCTGAATGGAAATGGTAGGAAATATCTTTGGATTTTATCACAGGTTTGTCATTGACTAAAAAACATCATGATTCAATTATGCTTGTAGTGATAAATTAAGTAAGTCTTCTCATGTTATACATGTGAAATCGGCTTACAAGGCTGTCAATATTGTAGAAATATTCCTGAAGAAAATATTTCGACTTCATGGATTGCAAAAAATGGTAATTTCTGACCGAGATGTCCAATTTACATCAAAATTTTGGAAATCATTGTTTGCATGGTTGGAAACCAAGATAAACTTCAGCACTAGCTACCACCTTGAAATAGATGTACAAATAGAACAAGCAACCCAAGTCATTGAGGACATGTTGAAGTATATTAGACCCACTAAGTGGGAAGACTATCTGCATCTAGCAGAGTTGTATACAATAATGGCTACCAGGCCTCTGCCAAGATGAGTCCATTTGAAATTTTATATGGGCGTCAGTGTAATACTCCAATCTCACGGTGCGTCCCTATTGATAGATTAATGTTAGGACCTGATTTATTAGAACATATGGAACTAACCGTGAAACCGGTACAACAAAACTTGAAGACTTCCCAAGATAAGCATAAAAGTTATGCTGACTTAAAAAGAACTCCTAGAGAGTTCCATGTGGGTGATCATGTATACACAAAGGTAAATCCCAAGAAAATTACCTTGAGACTGGGAAAGTATAAGAAATTGGCACCCAGGTATTGTGGTCCATTTGAAATTTTAGCTAAAATGGGGTCAGTTGCATACCAGTTATCCCTACCACCCAATATTAAAGTACATAATGTGTTTCATGTTTCTATATTGAAAATATATGTTCATGATGTTTCTCATGTGATTGATCGGAATGTAATCCAAGTGGAACCCGAGGGAGAGTTCCAAGTGGGACCGAAGTGCATTCTCGACAGGAGATAACTTTTAATCTAGGACCGTACCATCGGACAGGTAAAGGTGCAATGCAAGCACCTTAGTCCGAAAGAAGCTACTTGGGAGTTAGAAAGTAATATGCAGGAGGCATATCCAGGATTATTCCAAGACGCTGACATGGAAGAATAAACAAAAATTATAACACCGAGGAAGGTGTTATCTTTTAAGGGGAGGTGTATGTAATACCCCTTGAATTAATAATTTCTTATTCTGTTGGAAAATACCTTGATTATTATTTTATTATTCTTTGATAGGAAATTCAAGAATTAAACAATTTGTAAGAAAACATTCCATATTTAATAAAATATGTTGAAGGAAAACAAAAGTGGATATGCTGTTAAAGAGTGTTTGCTGACCCACAAGAGGAAAATGACAAGTGGAAAATACCATTGAGTGAGAACTAAATATGTAGGAGGCATCATCCCCAAAAATCAGGTCTGCACTCCTAGTTGAGTTGCTAAAGAGTAGGAGGCTCATAAATGACCAAGTCCTAGGAAAAATACTATTTAATAGTATGTCCATGAGCAGCAGGAGGCTAACATTGGACGAGGATTAACATTTGTATAATGCAAGAGATGGCGCATTGAGATATTTTTCTCTTGTGGTTCAACGAGCATGCTCGGGGGTTCTGGAGCAAGTAATTTGGCTGCTCTGGGAGTTGGTTGGGAGGAACAGCTTCTCCACTTTTGTTTTCCTAGATTTGGTGTCAGGTTCCTACTCTGTTTTTCTTATGACTAATTCTAGTTATAGTAGGATGTGTGTGTGAAATGTTTATGGATAGCTACATCTCCAGGTAGTAGGATTATGCATTTCTATAGAATAGATATCTCTATTTCTCTTAAGTAGATTAGATCCATACAATGATATTTCTATAGTAATTAAGAACTTGTTCTGAGCATAAGTTGGTAGAATTGGTTGTTACTGATATAGTTTCGAATCCAATACTTGAAGAATTTAGAACTCATGATTATGTATATAATTGATTGAATCCTCTATTTCTTTTTAAAATGTATCATGTATTCCTGCATTTAAATGGCATTGTTGGTTCATATCATTTCTGCTCAACCTAATTATGCTTATTGGATTGTGGACTTGATCTATAATGTTGTTATAGCTTAGATATGTAATATTCTTATGTCGCAGATGAAAGTTCTTTTGTTTACATAGAGGAAACCTTAAAGTTTTGTTGTCTGAACCCTTAATCAACTTAGCACAGTTAGGGCTTGACTGTTAAAATTATGACCAAAGAAGACGGGATTAAAGAAGAGTTAAGCATCAAGTTAATATTCAGAGCGGTTTAGCTTACAGTAAATCAAAACCTCAAATCAAACCAGAAACTCTTGAATCCACAAGGTTGAACGTTGATCCACAAAGATTAGAAGATCAACCGTCCAGATCTAACCCGCATTTAGAGTGACGGTTCACAGAGGTTTTTGAAATCTGATTTCCGCATCAAATCAGATCAATGGTCAAGATTAAATCCTCAAGGATCAACGGTGCAGAAATATAATGCAAAATGCAGAAGCATAAATTCAAGAATTAAGTTAAAGGATATTGAAGTTTCTGAAGTCCGATTTTTGCATCAAATAGATCGACGGTCCACAATGATTTCGCTGAGAGAAGCTGCGGGTTGTTGAATAACTTTTGATGTGCGCAAAATCCTTATGAAATGCACTTCATAGTTTTTGAAGTCCACTGTTGATTTGGTGGGGACACTAATCGGACGATCAACAAGCCATTCCGTTGATTCAACTAGAAGTTGATTAACAACAGGGAGCGGGCCTGAAAATTTTATCCAAAGGAATTTGTTACAGGCTTGAGTCCACTTGAGTGAGTTAGACATCGATCCACAAAGAAGTAGATCAACGACTAATATTGCACCCGCAAGGAATATCAATGGTTGTTAATAGTCGCAGAGGTTTTGTTGTGGAATCCGCAAAGAAGTAGATCAACAGTTAATATTTTATCCACAAGAAAGATCAACGACTATTAAAAGTCACAGAGGTTTCGTTGTGGAATCTGCAAAGAAGTAGATAGACGATCGAGATTTTATCCACAAAGAATATCAACAACTGATATTGGTTACGAAGGTTTCATTGTGGAATCCGCAAAGAATTAGGTCAACGGTCGAGATTTAAGCAGCAAGAAATCAACAACGCAGAAGGTATAAAAGCCAAGTTAATGGAATTTGGTGTTTTTTGTACTCCAGAGTTCGCCTGCGGAAGGTGGAAGGAGGGAGGCAGGAAATGGGAAAAAGATTAAGGAAAAAAAAATATTTGATTTCCGAGATCTGCAGCGGAAGGCGGAAGTTAGAAAGGAAAATTGTTCACTCTGGATTTTTTTTATTTCCGAAGTCTACAGCGGAAGACAAAAAGGAAGAAGTTGTAAGGCGAAAATTTGAAATACCAAGTGATTGTTTCATGAAGTTTCCGACTTTCGAGGTCCGCAGTGGAAGGCAAAAAAGAGGAATTCAGAAGGCGGAAAGTCAAAAGACAAGGTTGTCATTTCGTTGAGTTTCAATTTTTGTATTCCGCAGCGGAAGGAAGAAGGGAAGAAGGAGGAAGGGTGGATGTCAAAAAGTGGAAAGTGGTTCGAAGGACTCTGTCACACCTTGTGTTTCTAGTTCTCGGATTTCGCAGTGGAAACACTAATGTGGAATGTGAAATCAGAACTATGGAATGGTTCTTGTGAAATAACAGTAACTCAACTTTTGAGTTCTTCTTGGAAATCTATTTCTTTCTGGGAAAAGGTTTTCTAAGTTTTTATGGAGATAATGATCTTTTCATATGGTCAGGGTTATGATTAAAACTCTCTTTTTGTCTATAATGCCTCATAACAGTTAGGTATTTTATTATTTTGTCTAAAGATATATGGTTATAAAAAATTATTTAATGGTAAATCTTGTTCGTAAGCGTTGTGTACCGAGGGGGATCTCAACCCTCCACTTGTCATGATCTCATGCAAGGGTTTTGCATAGGGTTTTTTTCGTGTCTTTATGTTGTATGGGGGATTTGGATGCATTCATTCGGTCTGTAAGTTTCCCTAGGGAAGGAACTCAACCACTCCATGGCAAGGCGACACTAATATTACTCGTTTCCTTTGTACAATCTGTTAATGAAGGCTTTTCTTGTATATGAGTTTTACTTGAAGGTTTTATCAGTCATGTTAATGAAGTGGTGACCATTACGAACTTGGATTTTCTAGTTTGTTGTGGGTTATGAAGGGAAGTTGGTCCTTCTTCAAGATTTAGCAAAGGTTTTGCAGCCTTCCTAGCTTAACCACATAAGGGAAGAAAAACTCCCCAAATGTCAACTCTTCAAATTGTATTTTTAAAGGCTTAAAGTAAATAAATAGAGTCTAACTTATGGTTTTTTGTCATTGTGCAGGAAAATGCGAAATAAGGGGAGAACAGGAGGATCCAACAACTGGCCCTCTGTGCGTTCCTCCATGGTAAGTTTATCCTCAGTCTGTAAGTTTTAAGAATTATTTGTTTCATATATAAAAGAATGGTTTTTTATAATTCAGAAATCTCATGTGCAGATGGAGTTAGATTGCTAAAGAAACTTCAAGAAAATCTAGCTTCATTCTCCAATCCCATACTTTGTTTGGTAAGGTAACGGTTTACACCACCATTTTTTTTTCTATATTCATTAAACATGTTACCGTTTACAATGTATTGTTTTTTTTTAACAAATATGTAAAATGTGGAATTGCATGTCTCCAATCCTGGCTTAGCAAGAGTAGTGACAGGGTCACCTCCTATCAAGATTGCTTCTTCTTTGTACATAGGTGAGGTTTTTCATCTAACAATGTTTTTGAATTAGAAGAATTCATTTTAAAAAAATAACTTGGTCATTAGCATTATACTAACACCAATTAGTTTGGTGCATGTAACTACTGACTTGATGGCTTGGACTGCACAACTTGGATCCTCCAACGTTCACATGGTAAGGCTCTTGTATATTAAGGGTTGCAATGGTTTCCCATTGGTTCGCAATCAAAAAATGGATGGGGATTTCATAGCCACTGCGAAGATAAGTTTAAATTCTCTTTTTAAAACCCTTATAAATATGTACTAGCTTATAATATGGCTTTGAAACCTCTTGTGTTTCAATGTATTTGATTTTCCATCATATTCGGATGTACATTTCATTTGTTTCTCTATACTGTGCATTCCAATAGATTGGATTACGGCCACAAAAACGTCGACAATTGAAAAACTTTGTTCGTTGAGATTATTCTTTTAAAGCTCAAAGCTTAATAAAGATTGTTATTCCTTTTTAGATGATATGATTCAATTGTGAACTGAACTATTTTAACGGAGCGATATAAACTTGGGTATGGATACCCATGACTAAAGCCTGTTCATTCGTATTAATTTTATTTAAATGATAATATAGATTTCCTCTGCAAATTTAACTAGATCCGATAATTGTTGGGTTTGTAACGTGGATGTGTGAAATGGACATGTGTTGATTAACTTGTACAATATTATGTTGAAAGAATTATATTTGGTCCCAAACGGGTATGAATACCCAACTAACATACGTCATATTTTTGTTAATTTTGATTTAACATAGATCAGGAGATTCAATATCTAGTTTATTAATAATCAATAATCATGTCGGCTCTACTATGTAAATCTATGAATATTTTATTAGACTCTCTACAATGTTTTCGTTTAGTGACTATATTCTTTGACTTCTCATTGGGTTTATCTTATTTGTTCATTTACTTTGTGATTCATTTTTTAAATTCTTTTGTTAGCTATGATAATGATATATGGTTGTAACTAGTACGTACTTTCAAAATAGAGATTTTATTGGAAGAAGTTATAAATTAATAAAACCTGGAACATATATAAACTATGTGTGGATAACCTCGTCTCCTGGGGTATACGATTAGTTTTAATGACTTAGATCTATATACATTTAAAATATATTAAAAAAATATATGTAGACATAATTTAAAGTATTAGCAAGATCTATGATTTGTGCATTACTCGGGTTGACCAAGTACTGGGTTGGTTGATTGCGATACATTCGTTCAAATCCTTTAGTTGTTCTAAAATTTAATCCACTCTAATCTGTGTATGGAAGCCCAAACAAAGACTAGGTTGAAAATGCATATAATATTTACATAATGAATTTTAAACAAAGATAATAGGATCTGTGATACATTTACATTCTGTAAATAAAGGACAATTTATATTAAACCAGCGTAGATCCAAATCCTAGGCTCTATCAAACGCCGAGAGGGATCAAATCTCCCGTGGTGCATTTAGGTGTACTCTAATGAGTGTATCTCTTAACATGATAAATCTACTTACTTTACACAACCCAATAAGCTTTTAATTTAGAAGCTTAACATTATGAGAACAATCACTTATCCAATGTGGGAGATGGAAAATTTAAAAAAAATGTCGATTATGTCACCCAGCTACTATTACATTTCATTGCAATGAAATGGCTACAATTGTTTTTTAAGATAAAAAAAACAATTTATTTTGATATCCATTGAATCAAAAGTAAGTAAAAAATCCAATAGATACTACATAATATAGATTAATAACATGCAAATAAGGATCTTTTATGAACAACCCTTGCTATGAGTAAATAATAGACATCAGAGACAGCCGCTAATATATATGATCAGCAGAAATAGTATCAAGATGCTCATCAAAATACGCTCATCAAAAATATGGAATCAGTAGTAGTATTTAAGTGTTGAAATCCAAATTTCAAATTTCCTCGAATGAATTCAGATACTGAAAGGTGGCCCTATGTGAAGTCAAGTGCTTCTTTAGACAGGGAGTGAGCTGCAGTGTTATGTTCCCTGTATATATATATGACTGATACCAAGTCTTAGGAATGTCCGCATCAAAAGCCGAAGTTGGTGACACCACTACCAAGAACCAGAAAGTGGGATGTGGTTTTCCCAGTCGATAATAGCAGTGGAATCCCCGAATATATGCAGCTCCGAAATGCTGATAGAAGATGAAAAACAGCTTAACATACACAATGCTTATTAACAGCCTATTACTTTATGAGATTGCTCTGTAATTATGCATACTTCTTCACACGGATATTTAATGATATCGTACAAGTCCTCATGAATGGCAGTGTCAGGATACTCATATTTCAAATGAGAAATTAAGGGTCTTTTATTCCCAGCTGCGATAGCAATAAGCATTTCATTTTCCTTGCTATTCATCACGTGCATATCTTTAATCTCATGTAAGGGGGGCTGTAAAAAAACAAGTTTTAAATATCATTATGGTCATTTCCATCAACTAACAGGTCAGAAGGATTCTCATTACAACTTAGACACTGGAAAAGGACTGAAATAAGAATTGCAATGACAAATTAATGATTCTCATTACAAGTTAGACTCTGGAAAAGGACTGAAATAAGAATTGCAATGACAAATTAAAAAAATAGAAGTTATAACAATGAGATCAAGATTCTAAACCTTTGGGATTCAAATTTATTTTTTAATCGTGTTGCTTAGACCGAAGCTCCGGTGATTGAAAGATTTATGATAGTTCTGTGCATTAACCTCGGCCCACACTTTTTTCTTTTTTGCACGATCCTCACGCCATTCTTCTATCTTTTGCTGAAGACGAGTCAGTATTACTGGCAAGGCAACAGCTGGGTCTTTACGTAAACTATCAAGCATGTCAAGTCCATGATGACCATCGATGTGCTTAATGCATCGCAAATTTATAGCTGCCATGCCCAATAATTGAAATAAGTCAAATAAGTCAGAATAATAATTCATCTAGTTTTGTGATACTGTTGTGTTATCTTAGAGTTATAACCAGAAAACCTGTTAAGTAGTCTTCTATTTGGATAGGACCATCTCGCTTAATTGTATTATTTTGCGTCTTTTCCAATAACTCTTTTAGAGATGTAATGGTAGACTCGGTGGATTCTATGAGCACATCTGACTCAAATCTGAAAATTCCCAATACAAACACTGGTTAATATATAATATATATAAGCTCAGCATCGCATGTCAGAAGTAAGATTTGTTTGACTTTCTATTTTTGCACATTTATAATTTTACTCCATTCAACTGTCTCATTAATTACAAACAGAAAAGACCTTCAATCCTAAAATATACGTGTTACAAACATGGCAATACCTTTCATCTTCGCAACGAAATAGTATCAAGATGCTCATCAAAAATATGGAATCAGTAGTAGTATTTAAGTGTTGAAATCCAAATTTCAAATTTCCTCGAATGAATTCAGATACTGAAAGGTGGCCCTATGTGAAGTCAAGTGCTTCTTTAGACAGGGAGTGAGCTGCAGTGTTATGTTCCCTGTATATATATATGACTGATACCAAGTCTTAGGAATGTCCGCATCAAAAGCCGAAGTTGGTGACACCACTACAAAGAACCAGAAAGTGGGATGTGGTTTTCCCAGTCGATAATAGCAGTGGAATCCCCGAATATATGCAGCTCCGGAATGCTGATAGAAGATGAAAAACAGCTTAACATACACAATGCTTATTAACAGCCTATTACTTTATGAGATTGCTCTGTACTTATGCATACTTCTTCACACAGATATTTAATGATATCGTACAAGTCCTCATGAATGGCAGTGTGAGGATACTCATATTTCAAATGAGAAATTAAGGGTCTTTTATTCCCAGCTGCGATAGCAATAAGCATTTCATTTTCCTTGCTATTCTTCACGTGCATATCTTTAATCTCATGTAAGGGGGGCTGTAAAAAAACAAGTTTTAAATATCATTATGGTCATTTCCATCAACTAACAGGTCAGAAGGATTCTCATTACAAGTTAGACACTGGAAAAGGACTGAAATAAGAATTGCAATGACAAATTAATGATTCTCATTACAAGTTAGACTCTGGAAAAGGACTGAAATAAGAATTGCAATGACAATAAGTTATAACAATGAGATCAAGATTCTAAACCTTTGGGATTCAAATTTCTTTTTTAGTCGTGTTGCTTAGACCGAAGCTCCGGTGATTGAGAGATTTATGATAAATCTGTGCATTAACCTCGGCCCGCACTTTTTTCTTCTTTGCACGATCCTCACGCCATTCTTCTAGCTTTCGCTGAAGACGAGTCAGTATTACTGGCAAGGAAACAGCTGGGTCTTTACGTAAACTATCAAGCATGTCAAGTCCATGATGACCATCGATGCGCTTAATGCATCGCAAATTTATAGCTGCCATGCCCAATAATTGAAATAAGTCAAATAAGTCAGAATAATAATTCATCTAGTTTTGTGATACTATTATGTTATCTTAGAGTTATAACCAGAAAACCTGTTAAGTAGTCTTCTATTTGGATAGGACCATCTCGCTTAATTGTATTATTTTGCGTCTTTTCCAATAACTCTTTTAGAGATGTAATGGTAGACTCGGTGGATTCTATGAGCACATCTGACTCAAATCTGAAAATTGCCAATACAAACACTGGTTAATATATAATATATATAAGCTCAGCATCGCATGCTAGAAGTAAGATTTGTTTGACTTTCTATTTTTTCACATTTATAATTTTACTCCATTCAACTGTCTCATTAATTACAAACAGAAAAGACCTTCAATCCTAAAATATACGTGTTACAAACATGGCAATACCTTTCATCTTCGCAACGAAAAAGATTTTTCTCATATTTATTCAGCACTTTATGCTTGAAGGAGTAATCCTCCTCACCACCATTTCTCACAGACACAGACACGCAAGTATCATTCAACACTTCTGCTGCAAGACCAGTGCGATAACAGGCAGCAGATTCCTTATTGTTAGGATTATTAATCCTCCCTTGTCCAAATTTGGTCATATGTCTAAATCGGGAGTCATGTCTAAATCGGGAGTCCATTCAGTCTATTTATAGTCATTA
>LPNX010202429.1:847650-932909 GCA_001517045.1 Pseudotsuga menziesii
CTTATACTGCAAAACATTGAAATTAATGTCAGATTTTCACTACCAATTTTAATAATGTTGCTAGGCATGGCATTTCAGAGGCGCATTTCCACCAGTAATAAAATAGATTTCACTGTGACTTTGTAAATATTTTTAGCCGAGAGAATATTATGTAACATTACTTCTATTTTTTTTCTATTTTTTTTAGCCGACATAACATTATGTAACGTTACGTAACGTGACAACGTTACGTAACGTTACAAGATCTCCCCCATACTGGGCTGTAGAGAGCCTCTCGGCTCAAACATAACATGGAAATAGGAAAAAGATTAGGAATAGATGCATAGTATAATTCCCTATTAAAAATGTATTTATGATTCATATTTATACTCGATCCATAATTTATTAATACTAAACAGATAAGAAATCGAGTAGGGAACCCGATACCACTGTCGAGAAAACAGAGCTGAAGTTGTCGTTCCTCCCAACCAAGTCCTTGAGAAACCAAGTCTTACTTGCTCCAGAACCCCCAAGCATGTTTGCTGAACCACAAGGACAAAATCTGATCAATGCGCCATCTCTTTGTATCAACAAATCAATTCCCTGTCCATCGTCGACCTCTTGATTGCTTGATGGACATAATATTTTATAGTACTTTTCTTCGGAGTTGGTCATTTATGAGTCTCCTGCTATTTAGCACTCCACAAGGAGTCTTAACTTGATTTTGGGGAAGATACCTCCTACATCATTTGATCTCTCACTTAGCACTTTTCATCACTTGTCTCTTCCCCTTGTGGGTTAGCAATCATTCTTTCAACAACTACTTTAGTTCTGATTCCTCTTAGTGTTTTAATTATTAAATAAAAATAAACCATTACATTCATTTTAACTTTCTTGTCAAAATATTTTAAAAAATAAATATTCCAAGTAATAATAAATTACAATTATTTGGTGTATTAAAACGTGGAGGACACAAACACATCCGGGGAAGCCAAGTAATCTCATGGTTTTTTAGTTTTTTTTGGAAACTTTGAAAGCCATTAGTTTAATTAGATTCTCCTTATTACAATGGTTAGTCGTTTCTACCCTTGGCTTAGTATGTGGTTAACAACTTCCATCCTAAGCGTCGCATGTTTGATCTTAAAATAAGGATTAGCATTTTGCACTAGTTTTGATTCCCCTGGATGAGAAAAATGTTGGAAAAGGCTCTTAACAATTCGAGTATAGGCTAGCCTTTTTTCATTAGTAACTTGTATCTTTTTAATAGTTTGTATCTTATGAATTGTATGGAGTTCCTCTATATTCCCATATATATACTCCCATACATGTTGATGAACCTCTACTGCTATCTTTTGTATATTAATATAAATTTTCTCTAAGTAAAATCTTAAAATTAGATATCAAAACTGAATCAACGTTCCTTTTTTCTAATGATTATACTTTATTATTGATTAAATTAAACACAATATTATTTCATACAATTATAAATTATATTTTTAAACATTTGATACTTGTTTGAAAGATTAAAAAAACAATACTTAATGTATTTTGAAATATATATGGTGGAATACAGAATGCCATTTTCTTAAATAGTTTTTGATATTAAAAATATTTATATCCATAATATATATGCATTTGAATCAAAATTAATTAAGGTACACTATGGTTTAATTTTTAATTTTTAATAATAATTTTTAATAATAATTTATATTATAAAAATTAGATAAAATATTTAACATTATTTTCAATATAATTTTAAATATTTCAAGATGCTTTAATTTTCATGATTTTGTTATGAATAGGGGATTTACCAAGCACTCAAAGGAGATTTACCCCAACACCAAGAAAAATCAAATATCTCAAAGTGTAAACATTTTTTTAGAGTAGAAGTGTTGAGTAAATGTGTAATCCAATATTTATGGTTTTAGTTTATCTAATTTATATTGTTTTATATATATATGTAATTCTAAATGATTTAAATTTAATTTAGGCGATATTATTTTCAATAATATTTTATTATTTTTTATAAAGGATAAGTGTTAACTCTAAAATGTCTTCAATAATATTTTATTATTTTTTATAAAGGATAGGTGTCAACTCTAAGATGTCTTAGAGCACGGAAAAAAGTTACACATCTCTCCCCGTAATGGATTATAGAATGCATGAATTTAGTACAATGAAATCATTTTTTTCCCTCCAAATTAAAAACCATAATTTTTATATCAAATTGTTGTTAAATTTTGGTTCGTTCAAATTACCGTTTTTTTATTTGTTGTTTCTTTCAAATTACCATTTTTTTATATCAAAATTTTGATTCGTTCACATTACCGTTTTTTTATTTGAAACTTTTGTTTCGTTCAAATTTATCCCTACTTAAATGTGTGAAACAAATCAGTGGACAGCGAGATTGATAAGATTCCAATAACCTGAAACAAACAAACAAACGAACGAAAATTTCGCAAACCAGAAGACAAGGAGAAAAAAGTGACGCGTCTCATGACTTTATGACAAGGTCGGGTCCAGAACCAGGCCCCATCTGATCATTAAAATGGAGAACGTTACAAAAAAGTAGAGTGGCTTTTAGGTGTCAGCAGGTAGCCAGTTTTGCAGTATCCACCGTCTTATATTAAAAGAGATTTTTTCTCAGTGCAGGTGGGCTACTTTTGCAACATGACAGAAGGCGATATAAAAAAAGAACCCTAATTGTTTATCGCGATATAAAAGAAACCCTAATTGTTTATCCTGACAATCCAAATACGATTGTACAATCCAACAAACGCCAATTAGACACCTACAAAGAAAACTCCACTGCATCGAAGAAGGGTTGGTCGGTGCAGCAAAAGCTCTGAATTTTTGTTATTAAATTTCATCCAGAGGTCATCATTGTCGCCATTAGCGCATTTCAATGAGGGAATCTCTGCCCCTTCCAAAAATATTGTAGGGTCAACTGTCAGCGCATTCAGATGGGTTTCGTCAGCTTGAAATAGTAGAGTAATACCGAAGAATCACGATTTCTGCTCGCCCTCGCTTGAAATTTGAATTGCCGTTGCATAAAGGAACATTGCCTGACATGATTTCGTCAGCTTGAAACAGTTGAGTCATACCGAATAACCTAATCACGATTTCAGCTTGCCCTCGCTTGAAGTTTGAATTGCCGTTGCATAAAGGTACATTGCCTGACATGATTGCTGAATCTTCAATCCATTGGAATACTAATTTTTTTTAATAAAGCAAATGAAACAAGGGATTTTGGTTGGAATTTACTGATTAGTACTTAGGTTCTACTGATTTTATAATACAATCTAAGTTTGCTCAGCTTGTAATATCAAATAGAATTTATTCATTTTTGGTGTCGAGGTAAAATCAGTGCTATATATCTTATATTTTTTATTATTCTATATATATAGTTGAGAGGATAAAGTTATATAAAAAAAAGAGTTATTGTCAAGTTTACTAACTTGGGAGGATGGCTTACAAGAATTTAATTTTATAAAGAAGCTGAATTTATTGGAGTTGTTTTTCACCTAGTGGGCAAGGTTCAATTCCAATGAGGGCCTAACCTCGAGCCAGGGGACACTTTGAGGTAGTGGTCGAACGTGTGGTTCCACCCAATGAGATTATATTAAATGATCTTCCATGGACATATAAGTGGATCAAAGCCCATTGTTATGGAGAGAAATTCCTATGGCTTGGGGTACCACAACAGACAGCTTGACTCCAGAAATCAATCATTTCCAATATGCAATAGAAATCAAATATCTAACACTAAAGAATTAGACCCCGTACCTTATTCCGGACGGTTGAAGTAGATCCCCGTTGAGCTTTCCAACTCCAGCTTGAATTGATGAATCACTTCCTCAACAACAAGTAAACAAGACAAGCATACTATATATATTGGTGTTAGATTTATTTTAGCATATATAATCAACAATGTATAAGCATTTGAAATCAACCATGGATGAAATATTCATTCAAACATACATTATTGGACAGGAAAAGATATTTCTGTCAATATAAAATTAGAGATTACAATGGGTACAACCTCTGTCGGCACGTCTGGGAATCAGAGAAACTGAATCTCCCACTTGGGCCTTCACCACCTCAATCCTCCATCTCTCGTTCGCAAACTCACAAGAAAAAGGAAAGCTTGGGAAGAACACAAAAGTGCTCCAAGGGACAAAGGGATGCAGACTCAAGCACAGGTTCCGGCAACAATGGACTATAGTTTCTTTGCTCTTAATTTTCTCTTATGCCTTCAATGTACCAAAGAGTTCCTTATATAGCTTTTCAAAGGGGTAATGAAAGGTCGAATCCGAGCGATCTCAAGGCATATGGAAGGCCAGGAGTCAAGTGAGTCGGATCCATGTCAAGAAAAACTCCAAAAGGATTTGGATTATGCACACATCTCGATGTACGTGGTTTTAGGGGTCAAACCCGCGTATATACACGATTAGGGGTTTAAAAGTTGCGTCTATGGATTTTCACATGTTTTTAGGGATGGTCAAGGAAACATCAAAGGACAAAAAATGGTCCAAGGGGTTTAAGGAGTCTGCAAAGGGACAGGGGAAGGCCATACAAGTGTGATTCACCTGAAGTGGTAAAATCAGCTATAACAGATGCCCCCTAATGTGTGAGGTCAGAGGGGTCATACGATGGTCGAAATATATTATAAGTCCATCCCAGAAGTGGAGTGATGAAGGATTCCAAATGGAAGACCAGCCACCTAATCAGCATAGTACAATGATACAACTTTGCACATACTGCAAATACATATAGCAGTCCCAAATACATAAAAGTACAATGGCCATGAATAGGCATGATACAAGATATCACATAAGTGGTCATCGCCACATACAATATACATAGATCAGAATCTCCATGATGAAGATATACAAAGGATCATGATCTCCATAATGGCTAAAGATATATAATGGATCAAGATCTCCATAATAGCTAAAAATGTCTGACAAATACTGGAATCAAGTCACAAGAGCTGAAATCTCATGAACACCGGCACGATCAACTAGGTAGCATATAAGAGATGCCACCAATATGGAAGGTCTTCTACACAAACCGCTACGAGTACATGTCCTACTATGTGAATAGAGGTGTCAAGGTCGAACATAATAGTCCATCGTCTGATTACCGGTCATTGATATATATCGTTAACAGACGCGAGATCACCCACCGATAATGAAAATGGGAATCAAGGTACTAGAGTGCAAACTAACAAGTGTGAATAGATGTGTTGAGGTCGAACACTTGAGAGGATCCACCGATCAGGGGACATTGATGTATTCCTAAAGACTGTCGATGGCGAGAGAACCTGCCACTGATGACTACAAGTCTCAAGGCACTCAAAAATGACTCTAGATTCCAACCCCAGAATAAATGATTTGAAGTCGATGGGATGAAATCCGCTGGAAGGAGGGCATTAAGGCATCCCCCATCATCCAACACGAGGTACTCAGCAAAGCTGTATAATGTGGAAGGACTCAATCATAAGGTGCACGAACCAGTAACTGTACCGGGAATGGCCGACATGCAAAATCAAGATAACTGAGGAATGGCTGACTCAGGTTTCAACTTCCTTCGAACAAGAGCATAACGACGTATGGTGACTTACATAAAGGCAGCATAGACTTGATATACAAAAATAGGACATCTCTGCGACACAGGAAGCATCGACAGAGGCTCCATGGGGACTGGAAGCTTAACCAGTCGGTGGAGATAAAATTAGATAAACGAGTACAGCTCCTAAAGTCAAACTATAAACCCAACCAACATATGTGATACACAGTGCTCTGTTCGAAGGCGACACGACTTGACAGCTACCAAAAGATAACATCTTTCCTTGTCCGGCCTTTTGGTTTTTTTTTGTTTTTTTTTTGACTTTTCAAATATTTAAAAAACTTGAAAAAGAATAAAATGGTTTTATAGTTACAGACTAGGAGGAGACGAGTGTCATAGGGGCAAACAAACTAGTTTCAAGAAGTGGAACATACATGTGCTCAATGCAAGGATACATGTGTAGGATAGCGACACTCGGGGGAAAATCCCCTCCCAATAAAAAGGGAATCAAGCTGCAAAGGATATATAAAATAGCTCTGCATGGCTAGACATGAGACAAGCTCGGGCTATATGGCTGAAACTTAATGTCAAGGAAGCCAACATAAGGCTCAATAAGGCAGGTAAAGCTCATGATAATGCAATTACAACTTGATATAAGGGAGTCATGAGAGAAATAGGCCAGCAAAAGATCAAGAGGAGTATGAGGCTCTTGTGAAATGTCATGGCAATACTATACAACGGACTCCCACACCCTAAAGGACAAAACGTCAGCATGGGAACCAAATGAAAATAAGGCGCTAACTAGGGTACCCATGTACGGTCAAGCTCTACCACTTATATCATGCCACTTCTAAAACAACAAAAAGGTTTCGTGACATAATAGAGTGGGTTCGTACCTAAGGCTATAATGAAACGGTCATAAGGTCATGCAAAATGCAAATGGTGATGAAACCTAACCTATATGTCAGTTTAGACATGATACATGAGATCGACATGAACGGGTCAATCCAACGACTGAAACGGCACTCAAAAAGGTCTCCTTCGTCACAAATTAGGTCAAAAATAGTCCAAAATGATTAGAAATGGTCCAAACTATAGAAAAGGGGGTAAAAATTTTCAAAAATTTAAAAAAAAATTATAAATAGTAAATATTTCAAAACATTATAAAACATTTGAAATTTTTACCCAATTGAGCTCATATTTTCAACAGCGAATTACAGGAGATACAACCGGCAGAATCCACTACCGTTTCTTCCATGTACTTACCCATGCTTTTCTCTTCCATTTTGATGCATTTTTTGTCAAATTCCGTGGTTATTTGGGATTTCTAGGCCAATCCAAAATAGGCGCCGCGGCCCACATGGAAATCGATGGTTTTTTCGCGAATAGGGCTGGCTATACGCAGAAAATTCCCCCAAACCTGTGTACATATGCGGCTGTTTGACAAACATTCACGTATGCGGCCGCGCATGAGGTTTTTTAAGTATTCTAATGGGTAAACTTGTAATTTTTTGTGCAGGATGGTCCTAGAATGGAGAGAACATGAACATGGTGATGTAGAGGAGGCAGTAAGGGCCGATCTAATGGCTCAACAAGTGCTACGTGCATGTGGGCTCTACAAATTTTGGTGTCTTAGTGGCTTAAGGGCCAAACCAGGACTATTGCAGATGTTGGTGGATTGTTGGAATCTAGACTCAAAGTCCTTCCAAATAGATGGGATGTCCCTCACCATAGAGGTGGAGGACATATACTTTATTACTGGACTTTCTCGATGAGGGGAAGTAGTGAACCTATGTTCTCACGGGCCTAGAGGTGGCTTGACTATAGATGAGTACATTGCAGTGTACTGCTACCCGGACATGGAGAAGGTGGGGAGTCAAATCCCAACCAACTTTATACAGGTGTTGGGCCTAAAGGCCATCCTACTGACATTGGGCAGGATAGCAGTCTTGGCTTCACTCCACCAGGCCTCACGGCCTCTGATGTTCTATGCAATGGAGTGCATGAGACCCATGGTATATGACTGGAGCACCACACTACTGAGCAACATGAAACATCAGCTCAGTGAGTGTAAGATGGGCAGAGTGCGAAACTTCAATTTCAGCAGTATACTGAGCACGTTTTTCTTCGAGCGTGTTCCAGGATTGAGCCCCAGAGTTGACGTTCCTCTACACAGGGTTCAAGATCCAGCCCAACGGCGTTGGGCGGATGCGATGCGCAGACTGGGAGGAGGTAGGGTGTCCAACCCCTATCCAACTGAGTTATTTTTGTGGTGGTGATGACAGATAGTTGCCATCGATGACTACCCCTATGTGGGGATAGATTTTCGAGGGGACCCAAACATGCCGCTACCACCAGGATCAGCATACGGTGACATAGGTAACGAATCTCGACCCTCTCTTTAAATTTATGAGTTATTTAATTTTTTTTTGTTTTTTAATTATATGAAATCAAAAGACATGTTTTTCGGTGACAATACATAGTGACATCTACCATATGCATGCAGATGTGGGACCACGGTGGCCGGAAGGCTTCCCTCGTCATAAATAGAGGGGAAGAGGAGATGATATCACAGGTGTGGATGCGAAGCGGACGCTCCAGAGCATTCATACCAACTTTGTGAGGCTGACACATAGAGTTCCCATGGCGCAAGTCGAAGACTTGCCTGAGGCTATGCAGTGCCAGGTGGTGGGTGTACCACGAGCATGGGTGCAATTGTTTCGACGACTAGTTAGAGCTGTAGTGACATTCCAAGATCACAACCCCCCTCCTCCTCCACAAGCTTAGATACCTGAGAGTGATACATTTTGTATTACCGTGTATTATATTCCGATGGCTTGAGAGCCCCATTTTTGTATTATGATACTATGTATTACCACATTTTGGATGTATATAAAAACTTTTATGATGATCGGTTTATTTATTTACATGTGTAAAAATTTGTGTTTGTGATTAATTTACTGTGTATGAAACAAATGCCAGTATAACATGTAGTTAGCATATGAGTCAGCAACTTGATTATTAATTCTTGGAATATGTATGTATGTTATATTGTCAAATTGTCGTTCTAATAATCTCACATGTAAGAATCTTCTTAATAAAGTCAGATCTCTAACATGGTACAAACCATTAAGCTGTGACACTACTAACTCCGAATCAAGATGTACCTCAAGAGAGAGAATTCCATGTAAAATGGCATCCCGTAGAAGCTAAATAACGGCACTATATTCAGCAACATTGTTGGAATATGGCCGTAAAAATACACCTCCTGAAGACAATACCTGACCCCTAGGAGTATAAATCACCCAAGCAACAGAGGCTGAGTGTTGAGTGTGATGGCTCGCACCATTCGTGAATCCTATGTAGGTGGAAGATTCCATTGATAGCCAAAAGAAACGAAAACTAATCACAAACCCAATCACGATAAGAAAAATACCTAACTATGCAAAATTGTACAATAATATACAATAACCAGCCTTGGCTGAAAATCATGCATAGTACTTCTTGAGATAGAGCCCATTCCTAGGCTCCACCAAGGTCGTTCCCTCATAATCCACTAACTCATAAGCGCCCTTCTCTAACACATGTTTAACGATGTAAGGCCCATGCCACATGGGGTTAAACTTTCCTGCCCCCAAGGGTTCTTTCGGTTGATCCCACAAAAAGACCAAGTCTCCCTCACTAAACCTCCTTGGATGGATAGACTTATCATACTGGACCTTTACGCGACGTTTATTTACTTCCAGATCCACCAAGGCATCTCGATGCTGCTCATCAAGTTACTCAAGGTGGACCAAATGCTCCTCCAATGGGGAAGTGTCTAGTAAGAGCTCTACAACTAGTTTCAAAGAAGGAATCTCACATTCAACCAGCAATACCGACTCCACTCCATGTACAAGCTGATATGGAGAAAAACCCGTGGCAGTCTTAACAGTGGTTCTATACGCCCACAAAGCAGGATATAACATAATGTGCCAATTAGTCTTGCTTTATGCAATGGTTCCTTGGAGAATGGATTTGGGTGATTTATTCACTGCTTCTACCTGTCCATTCACCTGAGGGTAGTAAGAGGAGGAATGCTCTTGTTTGTACCCTAACTTTGATGCCAACTCTTCCATCATATGATTCTGAAAGTGCGAGCCATGGTTAGTGACAAGCTCTTTCGGAATCCTGAACCGAGTAATAATCTAGTTGAACACGAAATGCGCGGCTGTCTCATTGTCAGATTTAACTGTAGGCATAGCCTCAGCCCATTTCGTGAAGTAATCAACAACTACTATGATATGATGATGCCCCCCAGCTGAAGCTGGGTTGCAATCCATAAAATCAAGCCCCCACTTAGTGAAGGGACCGGCAGTGATGATGGGATGTAACAGGGTAGGTTTCGAGCGCATATTACATGCGAACACTTGGCAAGGGTGGCACCTCTTGACCACATCTACACAATCTTTAAAGATTGACGGCTAGAAATAACCTACTCTTAAGATTTTTTGGGCTGTAGAAAGCCCAGATAAATGACCACCACACGCCCCTCCGTGGCAATAATTCAGCACTACCTCAGCCTCATCGTGACTTAAACAACGACGTAAAATGGAATCTACCCCACGACGGTATAAAGTGTTATCCACTATAAAGTAATTCTTAAACACGTGACGTAATCGTTGTCGTTCATCCCGTGAGAGTAGGGACCTTCAACATTTGTAGATATATAATGATATCCCCATACCATGGGTCTAAAGTTGAGATTAAAAAGATGTGCTCATTGATAAACATATCTTCATAAACCAACTCCTGGGCCTCGCTTGGGAAATCTGATATAAGCTCTGCAAAAATTAACAATTTCCTCGATTTTGCCGAAATAAACTCGAGATCGAATTCTTGCAGGATGACAATCCATTTATTATATTTTCCCCCAATTATCCTTCGAGTGAGGATGAATTGAAACGGATTGACATGGGCTACAACCAAGGTCTGGCGAAGGAGAATATAATGTCTCAACCATTGAACCGCATGTACAGTAGCTAAGGCAAGCTTCTCAACATGAGAATAACGAATCTCAGATTCAATAAGATTCTGGCTAAGATAGTATATGACATGGTCTTGGAGCTCCTCATCCTCTTGAACCAAAACCATCCCAATCATCTCCATGGACGCAGCCACATAAAGTAGAAAATCACAGCTATAGTCCGGGGGACTAATCACCGAGGCCGATGCTAGGGCTCGTTTGAGCGCATCAAAGGACTCCTGGACTCACTCATCCCAACAAAAGGTGGTGTCCTTCTTCAAAAGACGCATGAAGCCTCTAGTCAAATTGAAAAAATTGACAACGAATCTCTGTAAGAAGTTTGCCATGCCTAGCAAACATTGAAGATGACGAATATTTTTCGGGGGAGACAACTGAAGTATTGCCTCAACCTTCAAAGGGTCGACTCTTATACCCTCTTTAGAAACAATGAATCCTAATAAGTGACCTGAATTCACACAAAAGATGCACTTGTAAGGATTTAACCTAACCAAATATTGGATGCACCTTTCGAATACCAATCTCAAATGATAGGAATGACAAATTCTCATACGAGAATGAGCAGCAAGGTCATCCAAAAATACTTCGATAATCGACTTGAGATCATGGAAAATCAAGGTCATTGCCCGTTGAAAAGTATCTCCGGCATTTTTAAGGCCAAAAGGCATTTTTCGATATGCAAAAGTTCCCCAAGGACAATTAAATGCAGTCTTATGTTGGTCCTCAGGCTTAATTTGTATCTGATTATATCCGAAAAAGCCGTCCATGAAGGAAAAAACCTTGCTACCCGCACACTCATCCAAAATCTGATCAATAAATGGTGTGGGGAAATTGTCCTTAGGACAGGCACAATTCAAATCATGGAAATCAGTACATATGCAGATCGCTCCCTGCTTCTTATCCACCGGAACGGAGTTTGAAACCCACTCCGTCAAGGGAACGGGGTAGATAAAACCGGCTTTCAACAATTTCTCTATCTTTGCCTTAATCGCGGGTGCTTTCCTAGGATTCACCGCATGCAAATGTTGTCGAATAGGCTTAGTGTTGGGATAAGTCTTAATCTTGTGTTTGACAATGCGAGGGTCGATACCTGAAATTTCATTGTAAGACCAAGCAAAGATATCATAAAAAAATTTAAGCAGCTTGGTGTATTCTAGAATCTCAGCATGGGAACATTCTGCCCCAATATAGACATTCTCTATCCTACCAGGATTGTGAGATATATTGATAGGAATCATGGGACTACCAATTCTCTCACTAAGAACCTCCCTAAAGTCCTCATGCTCCAAGCGGTCAAGCTCAGGAAGAAAGTAAGATCTATGATGGAGCTCTTCCCATGGTGGCTCAACTCCCGACATGGCCTCAATAATCGCTTCATCTGAAGGAAAAACACTATCAAGACAGTCGTGTGTGTGAGAAGAATGTACTGCCCATGCAGGCAGCACATAAGGTTCATCCTCCATCTGTGAAGATGAAGGACTAAGCTCTACAACACACTCAAGATTAGCTTGATAAGCTACCATAGTTGTAGGCAATGACACGTCCATCACAATGGGCTCACTCGAAGTATTCGATGTAGGAAGAATCCAAGGATCTTCCATATGACTTGTGCGAAAAGACATCTATCTCATAAATGTCAAAGCCTCACCGGAACTAGACCCTATCATAAGGATAGGTGCAAGACAACTAAAACGTCCCATGAGGGATGGATACATGCCCACACCCACACTCCCAGTTGTCGGCTAAGAGTGCTCTATGATCAGGATTGAAGCTTCCAAAGATGCTGTAACCGGTGGATTCTTAAATGATGTTTGATCAATCGTAACTATCTTCCTATTAAATGGAAAGCACACAACGTGAAATAGGGAAGAAGCTATAGCTTGCATACTGTACATCCAATTCCTACCTAGCAAGAGATTGTAGTCAAGGGGCGCATCAACCACCTCGACCTCTATTGCAACGGTCTTCCCTCCTAAACGGACCTTAAGGGAAGGGAAAATCCCGTGCGGCTTAAACGATCTCCCATCAAACACAGTTAACATGGTCGCCTATTTAGACAACTCAGGGGAACCTAAACCCTTCCAACATGATAAAGACATCACAAAAGCAGCAGCGCCTTCGTCAATCACAGTGCTCTTGACGATCATGTTAAGACATTCTACGTAAATCAAAAGAGACACATAGTAAATCAAGCGAGGCTGAAGTCCTGCAGTTTCAAATTTAATCACGGAGGAAGAATTATTATCGTTCACACCAAGATCAGAAAGCAAATCCTTCCTTTGTGAAGGACAATTCTGAAGCACTTCCTATGGAAACATTGCACAAGGAGTATGGCCCAAATCCTTGACAACTGAATAGTTCTGGGCGGCTCGGGCATTAGGATTATGCCTCAAACACTTAAGGACTCCCTTAGGAATTCAAGGTGCAGCTTCAGACTTATCCACAGGTTTTTCAATACGCAAAGGAGTTCCTTATGGATCAAGCTCCTTTCCTGGGTTGGGTTGTGATGAACCATAGTCCTTCGCATGGGTCACAACTTTCGCAACACGAACCATGTTAATGTAACCATGACCACTACCCTTCGGTGGATCTTGATCACCACCAGACTGATCATGAGTCCTTGAGTTCATATTTTGATTGTGAGGTAAAGGGTTAGTCAGCACAGCTGGGCCTTGCGCCAAGAATCTCAAGGCTTCATCGATACGAGGGCACAAGTAAGTGAGGTGATCATCCTTACACAACTTGCAAGGAAGTTTAACCTTACGTTTAGCTTGCTTGTCCCCCCCCAGCATCATGGGCTTTCTTGCCATTATTAACATTCTCGTTCCTATTCCCAGCGAAGTCGCCAATTCTGTTACAGAGAAAAATTCCTATGGCTTGGGGTACCACAATAGACAGCTTGACTCCAGAAATCAATCATTTCCAATATGCAATAGAAATCAAATATCTAACACTAAAGAATCAAACCTCGTACCTTATTCCGGACGGTTGAAGTAGATCCCCGTTGAGCTTTCCAACTTCAGCTTTAATTGATGAATCACTTCCTCAACAACAAGTAAACAAGACAAGCATACAATATATATTGGTGTTAGATCTATTCTAGCATATATAATCAACAATGTATAAGCATTTGAAATCACCCATGGATGAAATATTCATTCAAACATACATTATTGGACAAGAAAATATATTTCTGTTAATATAAAGTCAGAGATTACAATGGATACAACCTCTGTTGGCATGTCTGCGAATCGGAGAAACTGAATCCCCCACTTGGGCCTCCACCACCTCAATCCTCCATCTCTCGATAGCAAGCTCACAAGAAAAAGGAAAGCTTGGGAAGAACACAAAAGTGCTCCAAGGGACAAAGGGATGCAGACTCAAGCACAAGTTTCGGCAACAATGGACTATAGTTTCTTTGCTCTTAATTTTCTCTTATGCCTTCAATGTACCAAAGAGTTCCTTATATAGATTTTCAAAGGGGTAATGAAAGGTCGAATCCGAGAAATCTCAAGGTATATGGAAGGCCAGGAGTCAAGTGAGTTGGATCCATGTCAAGGAAAACTCCAAAAGGATTTGGATTATGCACACATCCTGATGTACACGGTTTTAGGGGTCAAACCCGCTATATACGCTATTAGGGGTTTAAAATTCGTGTATATGGATTTTCACATGTTTTTAGGGATGGTCAAGGAAACATCAAAGGACAAAAAATTGTCCAAGGGGTATAAGGAGTCTGCAAAGGGACAGGAAAAGGCCATACAAGTGTGATTCACCTGGAGTGGTAAAATCAGCTATAACACCCATCTCCATGTCCTCCTAACATTAAAGTCAAATATTGCTAGTTCATTCGGTTAAGGTGTGGGTCTCGTCCAAAAGGTGACCCGAGTTCAATCCCCTTAAGGGTGAGTTAGTTGGGAGGACACACCCAAAAATTTCAGCCATCATAAGGGTTGGTGTGGCCGAGGCCGGGTGCGATCCCCGGGTGACTTTGACGGCTTAGGTGCCCTTGGGTTGTGGTTATCTTAGCCAATGTTGGAAATGCACTGGGCTCGAGTGACGGGCATTTCTTGCAACAACAAAAAAAATTGTTCTTATCCTTACTCTTTTAGGTATATATATTGACAATCTATAGGGTTGGGTTGTTTGGAAGATGTATCTTGTGATGACATGACTTTTATTTGTATAGTCATCATCTTTCTTCTCTATATTATGATATTGTTTTTATGGCATAGAGTCCCTATGATCTCGAGAAGCAAATTTCTCAATTATGTTTTGTCAAATATTGGTATGATTGTTAGCATTCACAAAATAAGGTTACATGATAATCAAATCCTAAAACATCACTTATGCTAAGTTCATGTATGACAACAAAACTTGAAGAGTGGAATCACAACATTGAGAAAATGATTAATGGAGAGTGGAAAGCTCATTATGGTCTTAAAAATAGTTGTAAATCAACAATATTTTGGGTTTGGGATAACAAGAAACTCTTCAATGACACTCTTGTCATTCATGTTATCTTATATGGATGTGAATTTTTGGGGTTGCAACATCTCTAGGTAATTGCAGAGAAAGATAGAAAAAATCCAAGCAAATCTTCAAGATTCCAACTTTTGTGGAAACCCTAATTTATTCGAGAGGGAGAGGAGAGAAATTTTTGCCTTGTGAAATTTGTTATATTTAGGATAGCTCAATTACCATGTTAATATCTCATATGCTTAGCTAGATATCATTAGTGTTTAATCCAAATTCACAACAATATCATATGCAGAATCACTGGAAGCCTAACACAATCATAAAATAGACACATATTTATCTTGGGAAACCCTCAAGGGGAACAAAACACAACAAAAACTCCTATGTATAAGTTGTATAAGATAAAACCCCAAAACAGGTATTCCTCCTCATTGTTGGTATCTCTCTCTCTCTCTCTCTCTCTCTCTCTCTCTCTCTCTCCTATGTGCTACACAAGTGAGTCTGTCTATGTTCAAATGAGAAGCACAACCACTCTATTTATATTCTTTTTGTCAACTAACTTTTACCTAATCAAGTCGGCCCCACTAAACTGTGTGGACCGAATTCACCTAGCTAATTACAAAATAATATGTTTTTATATTAATTATGCTACTAATGACCCAACTTACAATGGAGGCTTTACCTCATTAATCTATGATTACCAATTACAATAATAACATCCCAATGGAGGAATAATAACATCTCCCTTGGGGTAGATCAGTAAAATACATTTATAATATCCTTTGAAGTTACAATATTTCAACATTTCCATGACCAATTCATTTTTTAGAATGATCAAGTAATCAAGAACCTATTCTTATACTAAAAATAAATTATTTTTTCTTAATTTTTCAATAACAAGTATGAAAGAGATCTTATTCAATCTAGGAAGAAAACCAATGAACAAATATTTTCCTTTCTTGTTGATTATAATAACACTCAGAGATCTAAACCAAATAATCTCTTTTCAAAGTACTCACTTTCAAACCAAGACAAATGAAAAATAAGTCTCAAAGGCCGAAATCAATCGTCGCTCTTGAAAATACAAAAATATCAAGCCTATAAACCTTTTCCATATCTTTTTGATGACTATAACTATGAGCAGTAAACTCAGAGACGCTCAGAAACCAAAATTCATATGAAAGATTTCAAAAAACAAATAGGGATTTAAAACCCTACCTGGAACCATGCTTTGACAGCTCAGTATAGAGCATTATAGGTCGAGCACCGTAGTTTGCAAAAAGGTACAAAGCGGTGGCGCCACTCTTTGTACACAGGGAACTAGCAATGGCACTACGGATTGCCTCAATGAAAGGTGCGGTGGCCGCTCTTTTTACTCTACCCAAGTGCGGTGGCCCAAAAATATTTTGAAATCAAAACAAAGGAAAAAAAAGAGATGTGTCAGAGCCTATATATTGAATCCAAATAGCATATGAATACGAGAACATAAATAAATTAGAGGCAAATAGAGGCAGATTTACCAATTTCAAATCAAATCTTACAAATTAACAAGTAGATCTAATCTATGAACTAAAAGAAAAGCTTACTACAAAACCAAGAATCTAATATCTCCCTGGTGGAGTCATCACTTTTGTTATTGAAAATTCTCAACTAGTGCTGAAAGAGGATGTTTCCCTAGATTGAAAGTCTCGAAACTAGAACAAAAAAACTACAGAATAAAGAAACTTTCCCTAGGATCAAATGAACTACTTGAATTAACTTATATCCTCACCTTCCATAGTTTGTAAAGTTCTGAGCCTTGATGTGCTTGTACTATGCGAAGATCATGTAATAGACACAACAAAACAGAAACCAAGTGAGAGTAACAAGATGGTTTATAATCCTATGTAAAAGACTAAGGAGTTAAACAATAAACAAATCATGATAATCAGACATAGAAAGTGTATAGGAAAGAAATTGTATTTGCATTAAAACATAAAGGAGAGTATATAACCATTCCGTTGGTGTTGAGAGCTCTTCTCAAAGGGTTCTTCCCTCAAATATTTTAACTTTCCTACCAACCACTCAATATTTTGGTAGAATTTGGCCATAATTTGGATTCTATAACACATTCTTCCTCCCCTATCCCATGAGGGGTGAGCTAGTATATAAAGTCTTGAGAGGATAGGATAAGTTGAGGATGTTATGGGAGAGGTGGAGGGATGATCTCTAGGATGGGGGATATCGAGCTCCAACTATCCTAATTCATAGGGATGATGCTCCACAAAGGCCATCTTCAATAAGCCTCTTGAACCTTCCTTTTTTTCCTTCATAAGTCGAACACCATGCCTTGTCCAAGGAGAACATGTAATGCTAAGGGAGAACCCTTATTTGTTAGTGAGCAACAAGCGGTGACACCTCTCTTTGCAAATGGAGAAAAATCGTTGCTGAGATGGGTACCGCAGGTTGCACATAGGTAAAGTGCAGTGTTGGCTTAAACTAATGAATTACTCATCCCCACTCATTTTCAACTCCAATATTTGAGGAATCTGAGGAAAACAATGAGATACTTATCTTGCAAAACGATGTTGATGATGTAGAAATTCTAAATCCTTGATGGCATAGGGAATTTCATAAACAAGCTAAGGATCTAGGCACACAATTAACCTCGCAAAGAATTGCAGAGAAATAACATAAGGAGAGAAGAAGAAAAATTAGTGAATGATCAATAAATGATAATTGATATTATTACATAGGTAATACATCCTTATATATAAAAATAGAGTTGATGGAAGACAACTCATGCTAGCTTATAAAGCAGGCTTACTAATTATGATAAAACCCCATAGTTGGCTAAAGCACTTTCCTAGTCTATCAAGGACCTCACGAATTAGCAATAACATGAGTTAGTGATGATGAGTGAAGGAAATACTTGCTAATCTTGTAATATGGAGAGAAATAATGGAGGATGGGCTGGAAACAAAAAATTTCAGTTTCCTAGTTAAGTAGCTTTACCTTATCCACAGAAAAGTTGGATAAAGCAGAATAAAGCTAAATCTGCAGGAAAGCACAGTTGCTCATTATGGGATTCAATAAAGTGGTCAAGATCAACCTAGAATCATAAATACCATTCCTAGGGTATAGATGGAAAGTGTTTACTTTAAGGTGCAAGTGGATGCCAACTATCTAATCTAGTGGGTAGGAAATTAATCAAATAATGATTAATTATTTTATGAGCGGGTTTATAATATTCCAACACACCCCTTTAAGTCTGACTTTATGATGATATCTTTGGACTAATCAGAAGTATAGATGCATATAGGGCCCATCAACAAGGATATGGTCACCCTTTAGCAATTTAATATTGTCCAAAGAACTGAGGAAAGAGGCAAAACCATAAGGGGAAAATCCTCCTTCAAGAAAGGACATGAAAAGCAATACCAAAAATGTTGAACTGCTGGTGTTGTTGCTGCTCCAAACTAAATGCTAATGTATGGAGGAATCTTCTTCTTTGGAAGAAGATAAATCTGCTCACCTGGATAAAAAACATAAATAGCTGTAAGATGGATACCTAGACCATGTAGAACAACTTAGATCCAATGATGTGAAAGAAATACTTAAGTATATTGAGACTTGTAATTGGCTCCAAGATGATGAGATGACTTAAACTTCAAACTAGTAGAGATGAAATCGGCTCCGTATAGGTGAAATAGGTGTCCAAACGAATGTATGAGGTCTCCAACTTCATTTACATAGAGATGATGTGTGCAAGTGATCATGTAGAAACATAGACAAGGCATAGGATCAAAGAGTGTGAATGCATGGGCTCCATGGGTTGATCTAGGTTCCAAAGAATAAAAAATAACACATATAATCATATGAGTAGACTCATGGGAATATAGCGATAATGAATCCTCTGTGGTAGAAGTATGAAAGGAGGAAGGAAGGAGATGTTTAAAATCTTTAAATAGGGTCTAAGAATGAGTACCAAGAACAAAGGAGGAGTTGTTGAATTGCATGGGATCAATTATGGTAAGTGGCAAGACACTAAAAGGAATTGATTTGGCTAATAAAAAATCTTGAAAGTCACTGGGTTTCATACCATCAATGAGATAGATATGCAAAAAGTTTGAAAGGTATGGCATATGATTCTTAGAATCCATGATAGAAGACATAGAGAACACTGAATGTGTGATTGAATCATCAATAGCAATAGAAGCTCCATTAGTCACTTCTTTTTCATCATTAGTATCTTCAAGAGACAAAGAAAAATATTTCTCTTCAATATTTTTTTATTGAAGAAGGAAGAATTCGAATCAAAGAGGGTAGCAGCACCATGAACTATATGAGAAACTTCTTTATCATGATGGACTTCGTCAAAGACTGTATAGGCCAATACATCTTGAGAGAGAGAAGTCACTGCAGAGTTATAGGTGCTCCCCACATAGCTAGAAGGATCCTCATTGTGCTTGCCCAAAACTTTATCCAATTGTGTCCAGAGATCCTTTGGATATTCAGCAGAATCAATAAGGTAGCACATGCTTGGAGAAATAGCCAAATATATAGCTCCAAATGTTCTATCATAGTCATTCAACTAGTCGCTTGTATCTTCATAAGACTCTTCACCAGCTCCAATAGATATCTCATAGATACCTTGTCTCTTTAAATATTAAATCATATTCAATTTCCACTCTGAATAGCTTGTGAATGGAGTAAGAAGAGGAACTGATACTCTTGAATCCATTTTAAGTTGTACCTGAAAATATGAAAAGGAGGATTAATTAATGAGATCTCAAATATTTGATATCATGTAGATATTTGATATCCTAATCTTTGATGCCATGTATAAATTATAAAGCCTTGATGGCATAGCGAATTTCATAAACAAGCTAAGGATCTAAGAACACAATTAACCTAACAGAGCATTGCAGAGAATTAGGATAAGGAGAAAAGAAGAAGAATTAATGAAAGTTCACATTAATGAATGATAAATAAATGGTAATTGATATTATTACATAGGTAATACATCTTTATATAGTAAAATAGAGTCAATGTAAGACAACTCATGCTAGCTCATAAAGAAGGCTTACTAATTATGATAAACTCCCATAGTTGGCTAATTCACTTTCTCAATCTATCAAGTATCTCATGAATTAGCAATAGCACGAGTAATTGATGATGAGTGAAGGAAAGACTTGCTAATCCTAGAATATGGAGAGAAAATAATGGAGGATGGGTTGATAACAAAAGCTACTGGTTTCCTAGTTATAACTAACTTTAAGTTATCCACAGAAAAGATGGATAAAGCAAAATAAAGAAGAATCTATAGTAAAGCACAGTTACTAATTGTGCGAGTCAATAAAGTGGTCAAGATCAACCCAGAATCAGAAATAAATCATTCCTGGGGTATAGATGGAAAGTATTGGCTTTAAGGTGCAAGTGGATGCCAAATATCTAAGCTAGTGGGTAGAAAATTAATCAAATAATGATTAATTGTTTTATGAGTGGGTTTATAATATTCCAACATACGAGAATTAGGTGTAACAATGATCATCAAAATGAAATTATCATTATGGAAGAATCCCTATACATGACATTATATTTTGGTATAACGTCCATGAGGAAATTCTCTCTCTTCCCAACTTAAATCCCTAAAAATATTTGTGAAAAATCATCAAATGAATCAGTGTTTAATTTAGTGAATCGTAGGATGCTCAAGCCTGAATGAATTCAATGCAAAAAGAAGGCTGCATAAAAGAAAGACAATCCAATGTAAACTGATCAAAATGTTCATGCTAAATTGCACACACTTGGAGAACGAATTTGTTAGCATAAAACAAAATGAATTATCACTAACTTGTATGTGTATAATATTATTACAATAGGAATAATTTGAATGACTTAGGTAATATTCAAATTCACCAACTTGGACCGACTCCAGTTCTAACTCAATGTGGGAAAATCATCACTAGATCTCAGTAATGGAACTCTGGATAACTAAATCAGTTCACAATTAGTTTAAATTTATATATGTAGGTGAGAAAATGTGCCAAACCTCCCCTAAATCATACAAACTGGTGCTAGGATGACTAAAAGTGAACTAACTGATGGGAATCAAAGCATAACTGAAAATAATTGAACACCAACTAGTGTCAACTACTGGTGACTGTTGGTGTCACTCATAGTGGGTTTCTAAGTTATAGGGATTGGTCCCTAGATATCCTAAATTCATGCAGATAGATGCATTTAGTGTTATATGGGACCCATATGAGTCCCCCATGTCACTAGTGAAGTGGAAATGACCTCCTAATCTATGCAAATACAAATATACTATGGTGGTCAAGGGAGGATTAATTAATTAATCCTAACACCCCCCCTTAATCCTAACTTAGAAAACCTGGGCCCTAGAAACTAATGCCAAAGGTCACCCATACAATCTAAATGCAAAATTGACTTCTCAACAAACCAAAGATATGGGGAAAACCTCATGGTAAAATTCCCCCCTCAAAGTAAGCATGAAAAATTAGGAACAATAACTTAATCAAGCCTTTAAACCAAGGGAAAATTTCTTCTTAAGTAAAATGACTTGTGAAAAAATTATGTAGTCTACAACTCTATGGAGTAGTAATGTATTTTGATGATTCTTGTAAGCACTAGTTTCTTGTTATTGTGCATGTGAACCTATCCACCTTCTTCCAATATGATGACAGATAGGAGAAGAAATGTTGCTACTTTTGCAAATAATATTGCTTCTTTCAAACCTCTTTAATAGTATGAAAGGAGTGAACTTGTGATGCCATGCCCTGGGGCCTTGCTTGAGCCCATACAATGTATTCCTCATCTTTCATGTCAAGAGAGAATGTATACCCCTTATTCTTTTCCATGTATATTTTTCCCTCCAATTTGTCAATTTGAGTGACATGATATAATGTCTCTTTGTTCCTCAGTGAGAAAAATTGTTTATATCATAACTTACCATCATGAAGAATCTCTTTGGGAGTTTATAGCACCTCTCTCAGAGAAGTGGGTTTGCTTGGCATAGAACAAGGCTCTCATTCAGAAACCTTGTTCTCCTCATGTCAGATGACTCTCCAGTCATGTTCCCAGTGACCTCAATAACCTGTTAAGCCCATTTAGGCCTAGGATTGGGAGTAGGTACTGGATTTGGATTTGGATCCAATTGAAATTCATATGCAATTCCAAAAAATGATTCAACTTGGTCCTCTGCTTCAAATTCTGAATCTGAAACATTAATGAAAACATTATCATATGAAAATTTTTATGTAGGATGAATTTACCTCCCCTTTCAAATGGCTTCTAAGACTGCACTAGATCTGAGTGTGGAAGAAAGTGTGAGAATTAATATGCCTTGGAGACATAGTTTGCAACACTTTTCGCTATCAACTTCCCAATTGAGATATCTGATATCTTCAGAGAGTTGGGACCAAATACAACTTTCTTTGGTGAGCCTGTATGATTCATTTGATATATAGACAAAAAACATTGCTAAGGAGGGAATGTAGAGGACATTCTTGAACACACCATTCTATAATTTGATTGAACCCTTCCCTTCAGCTTGAATTTGAGTGTCATCTCACATGTGAATACTTGGACCATCAGTAAGTTGTAATGAATAGAATGATTCTTTGGATTCAATCATGTGATTGGAGTCTCCTCAAACAATGAGGAAAGCATGAGATTTTAAACATACAACCTTTAGCGCATGGAATCTCTCATGATATTTAGTTTTGTCTCTAGCATCATCCTTCTTTGTGCCTTCAAGGAGGTAAATACTATGTTTATAAAGGATTCTTGACATTTTATCTATGGTCTTATTCATACAACCTTTCTCCATATGGTTTCCTTTCCTATAGTAGGATCACTTTCCCTTTTCAAACCTTTGATGTTTGTCATTATTAGAGCCTAACGCTTCATCTGTTGGATCAAACTCTTCTTTAGGTTCAAATTCATCTTTGTCTCACCATCCAGGAGAGCTTGAATTGGGGATTCTCTGAGGGATCACATCTATATCAACATGTATTGTTCCTGTATTAGATATTATGTGAAGGCATCAAGGGATGGCATTCACCAATGAGGAGTTCCTAGTCTCGTAGAGTGAAAGGTGGATACAAACATTAAGAATTCTAGGCCAATTTTGCTCAGAATTGAGATCACCAATTGATCATCCTTCTTCTCAAACCCGAACGTCTTGCATTGCATGACAAGAGATTTGAATTTTGATAAAAATTGTTGTATATTTTTGAATTTGTTGGGATGTAGTGTTATCATCTCATTCTCTAGAATATGGCCCCTCGGCTCATCCTTCTTTCCAAACAATGATTCAATATTGTCCCATACTTATTTCGGAGTTCTCAGCCCATCAAGATGGAAGAGTATATCCCTAGAGATGTGGATTCACACGAGGCCAAATGCTTCATCCAACTTGTTCATATACTTTGAATTTTCAAGAGGCTATTGGGGTCCAGCCTCTCTACCCATGGTGACCCTACACAACTCCTTGTTGTGCAATATTATCTGCATATAATCCCTCCAATCAATATAGTAGAAGGGTGTGAGGATTATGGGTGTCAAAGTTGTTGAATTCTCCATCTTACAGCTTCAAAAACAAGTAATTATTTAGAAAATATTTGAATGTACCTGCAAAAACATTACAAAACACTTTAATTCACAATCAAACCAATTCAAACAATATCCACTTCAACATGTGAACTTTCTCTGGGTGCATCACACCTGGATATACTTCTCTGGATAGAATCCAGAGGTAAAAAGGAAATAATACCAAGATTTATGTGGAACCCAATTACTTTTGGTGCATCAATGAAATTTTCTAAGGTTTGAAGTTGTCCTGAATACCTACTCTAAAACCATGTTTAATTTACTACAGCATAGGATCCTTAGGCCTGAATGAATTCAATGTGAAAATAAGGTTGTAGAAAAGAAAGACGATTCAGTGTAAACTAATCAAAATATTCATGGAAAATTGCACACACTTGGAGAAAAAATGTGTCATCATAACACTACATGAATTATCATTAACTTGTATGTGATACAATGTTGTTACAATAGGAATAATTCAAATGACTTAGGTTGGATTCGAATTCACCAACTTGGACCGACTCCGGTGCTAACTTAGTGTGGGAAAATCTCCACTAAAGCTCACTAATGCAAATATGGATAACTAAGTTCACAATCATTTAATTGATCTAGTTAGGTGAGAAAAAGATCCCAACCTTCCTTAAATCATGCAAACTAGCGCTAGGATGACTAAAATTGAACTAACTAATTGGAATCAGAGCATAATCGAACATAACTGAACACCGACTAGGGTCAACTACTGGTGACTACTGATGGAACTCAAAGTGGGTTCCTTGATTATAGGGATTGGTCCCTGGAGTTCATAAACTCGCGCAGATAGTAGAATTGAGTGTTAAGTGGGAAAAATATGATTCCCCCATGGCACTAGTGAAGTGGAAATGACCTCCTAATCTAGGAAAAGACAAATAGACTATGGTGATCAAGGGAGGATTAGTTAATTAATCCTAACAATCAACTTGGAGACATTTGGCCTCGAGTATAACTGCTCAAACTATTTGGAAACCACATTAACCATATTGAATGCATATAAAAATATGAAGTGGTGAACCAAAAGAGAATACCACGCCCTATCTAAAGATATGTTGGAAGAATTTCTCTATGAGCCTATATGTCGTATTTTCCATTGTTATAATATTCAACCCATATATACATTTGGATTAATCATTATTTTATTTCCTTATGTTCCTAGATCTTGTTATTTAACCCTAGTCAAATTCCTGGTGCTAGTCCTCAATATTTTTATCATCCAGACTATCTAATTGTCATCCTAGCCTTCATTATCCATCCATGCATGAATATTTGTAACTAATGCACCTATTCTCCTTAATTTTATGGATTAGTAGTTCATTTGTTGATTCATGCAACTATGGATTACTGACATGCAATTATTCATGGGGTATTCACTCATAGAAACCATGTCATAGTGCCTTTGTTCATGACATATTAAAGAATACCCCTAATTTCACTAGATATTGATAATTACCTACGAAAATCATTTTGTTGAGCCCCGTCACAATACATATTTTGTAATGTCCCCAAAAATTGAAAAAAAAAATTATTAGGCTAGTAAAAACTACCTATACGGAACATTATTTGACTTGTGGAATTATATCGTACTCTACATGTACCACTGTTTATTCGTAAGATACTCTTACATTCTATTATTTCACTTTTAGTCATTATTATTAATGTATTTTACTTACGATCTCGTACTATTGTTTACTACTTAGTTATTATGTTTATACATTTGCTGTGTATGTGTCATTACTTTATTATATGCTTCGTCCTTTCCGCATAGTTTTACTTGTTATTTATAAAGTCCTAACCTAACTTTGTTTGTGGAAACAAAGTGGGAGGAGTGGTGGGACTCGTTCTCCCATGATGGTCTGAGAGGTAAAGTTGTTTACTTGTTTGTAGGCCTACTTAGTTCTTCGAACTAAGGCACCTCTTTTATTTCATATGCAAATCATACTTTGTGACGGAGTCTTATTTAAAAAGCACTGAATATCTTTATCCTAAAAGACCTACTATTGGTTGTTACGGTTCCCTTCCGGCTCATATTTATAACTAGGTAAATACTAATTTCATCAATTTAGCTATCACAGCTAAATTTTTTATGTACTACTTACACTTCACTAGGTTTTATGTTTCATCTTTTTATAACTTAATATATTTATGTTCTATGTTTATTTTATTAATGATATTAACATATCTTATGTTTTCGATTTGCAGGTTATGAACTTGGCTTAAAAACCAGACCTTTGATTTGTATAAAGTTCAATTATTAACATGGCATATTTCATATGCCATGTTTACTAAGCATTTAAGATTAGGGAACACACATTGCATCAAGGCTTTAAGCCTATGGTTTATATGTTACCTATATTACTTAAGTCGTGTGGCTTGAATTTGGACTAGCGCATACCTTATATGGACTATGCAATAAACAAATCCTTGAAATTTATTAAGCTTGTGATATGCTTTGGGGTGGTGAATATACCATATGGTTGAACCTTATACGTTGGGGTTTTATGATTTGCATGGTAGTGGAGACTATCATTTTGCAACGATATCAAACTATGGAAAAGTGGGTTTGGGGCTTTGATCATGGGTACCAACTGGTGCCATTAATGCACCTTGGTTTTCGTGGCAACCCAAGCTTAGGGCTTGGCTCACGATGGACTTGTCATTCTCTTGGTTGTTTGGGGTTTGGTCTTGGCTCTGCACAGGGTAAAATGGAGGCGACCTCAATGGATTCGAAGGTAAGCTCTGTTTGGGTTTTTATGTCTGTGATTCATTTTTGTTTGTGGCTCCTTTCGTTGCCATACTTCTCATCCACCTTGTTTTGGTGTGTTTTCAAGTTTCAAGTTGATCGAGGATGGGTTGGCTCAAAGCTTCAATGTTAGCTCTGGGGTGATGTTAATGTGGCCACAGTAATCCTGCTTTACAAGCTTATGCTTGCCACCTCTCATCCTATCTCTGTTTCGACTTGTTGCTTGGTTGGGGATTTTTACTGTGGGTTTTCAAATTTCGCCTTCGGGCTTGTGAAGAACAGACCTGGGTTTTACAATATTAATGTGTTTAAGCCATGAGGCAAAAATGTATGCCCTTACAGGCTCTGTGTAAAAGTTTGTGTTTATTGTAAATTGTTATTTTGGATTTGGGCTCATAAGCCATGCGCTGCACCATTGCTTGCAATGGTGCCATAGCCCTCAGCATGCCTTTATGGACTTGACTGTGATAATGGAGTTACTGTGTAAATAGTTGACTTAGGATTTTGGCATTCATGTGTAGATATATACTGTGTAGATATATATTGTGTATATAAATTGCCATTGGTTTTAATGCGTATTATGTATGTGGATGGAATTTATGCTGCGTTATTTCTTGTGGGTTTAGAGAGGAAATCTTTTTTGTTGATAGATTGTGTATAAATGTTTTATTTAAATCTTGACTGTAATGTTTGATAGCGTGGGGTAAACGCCATGCCGTATGTGGCATGATCATTTCCCTTAGTGGCTATGATAGCTCCAATGGATTGCATTATTGTTTATATTTTGTTGATTAGAGTGTGGGATGAAATGGAACAGAGCCATGGGTATAAAACCACAATGGCTTTCATCGCTATAGGGAACATGTTGAAATTGCTCATTGGTTATTTATGTAACTGTGTATTTTGGTTTATAAGTCGTGGCTTAGGCCAATGTTGCACATGGCTTAATGAGGGTCTTACGGCCTCTTATGTAATGGTTTACTGCATTGATTTATTAGCCTGTGTGTTATTTGGTTTAGCCGAGGCTGTGACTTACTGCACAGAGGCAAAGCTTTAAGTCTTACAACTTAGTTGTAGCTTAATGGTTTGTTATTAAGAAATATTGTGGTTAGTATAGTATGTAACCCGCATACACTGTATGTATAGCGTGGCCATAATTTAAATAAAAACAAAACCCTCAGGGTTTGACTCTATTCGTGGTTTGATGTAACAAGTTGTAATTTTGATACGAATGCAAATTGGGGCTGGAATGCCCACAAGATTCAATTCATGTTCACCTTTGTAATTAATTTGGTTTGTAATACGATTTCGATATGGTTTATACATGAAACTATTTCTGTGTGTGATATGGTGTTTAATTCGTTATATGGAATGAAATGTTTGTTATGTAATTGGTTAAAGTTTATGCATATATGGTATGGTTGTTTTATTGAGGCCTGCGACTTGGGTTTGTGAACCCACTAGGTCGATATCGTGACCTCTGTTTAAAATTACATATTTCTTTAATTGTTTTAATTGTTTACTTGGTTAATTTATAAGAAATAGTTATGAGGGACCTTTAAAAGATTCATGCATGCGATTATGATATGGTTTAGTTAGGACTGTGGATTTTATATATGTGAACAAAGATTCAATCTTGGACCAAATGGATAGTCACAATGCTTACTCTATTTGTTTATTTATGATGATGTATTTTATATGGAATGTTTTACTATTTAGTTTGCATTCAATGAGACATACCTTGAAAGGTCTTTAATGGTTTATTATCTTTGATTTAGTGTAAAACATTAAATTTGTACTTTAGTTTATATTTATTGTATTTAATAGATTAGATTGTAACATTATTTATATAACTGTTTGGGCATATATATATATATACCTCTTACTTCTGAACTAGTATTTAATTAAATATAAAGCAAGCCTCTCCTGAGAAATGAAATATGTCAGCAGAGTAATAAAGCCTAAAGAACTATTATATAATGGCTGGAAATAAAACCTAGTTTACAGTAAACATAGTCTAAGTATTGAAATAATACAGAGGAAAACTTAGATGTACACACCCTAGTAATTACAACATAAGATATAATTTCCAGCCTAAAGTTAATATTTAGAAATGCAAATCCTAGAAGATTTTAACCAGAAAATCAAACACATAGGGTTAGGAAATGCATTGTAATTATTTACCTAGCATATTCAGCATTTAATTTAGAATAATAGAATAGACAGTCTAGGGCTTCATACCTGTAACTTGAAGCTCTGTTAAAGATTGAACCTACACACTCAAATAACCAACATTAACAATTCAAGATGGACCTGACCTCTGTTTTTTATGACCAAATTACTTGGGAACTACTACGTTCCACACAACCATGACTCGGAACCATTTTTGGTTTAAATCCAGATCCCTTGAGTTGGAATCCAACATGCAAGCAGCCTAGAGCTCCTAAGGTAGGGTTTCTTATCTGGTGTATCAAATCTGGATCAATCCTCCTTTTTTCTTCCAGGAAAACGTTCTCCAAGAATTACTTAAGAGAAAAAAACACAGAAAATGACTCCTCTAATGATAGATCAGAACCCCAATCATGTCCTTGGCTTGAGTGTTTATAGAGATACTTTTCAGTCATAGGGACAATTAAATCAAGAAACCTTGGTTTCTTGATTTAACCATTTTCAATTACTTTGGGTAATTATTAATATTTTAACTTAGGAACTTTCTATTAGTTCCTAATTAGACTTTAGGGTTTTGCACTATTTATTATCTTTACATAATAAATAATAATGGATGGAGATTTTTCTTTCCTTCTTTCATCATTAATATTATAATATATTTGACTCTGTATACATACCATGTATAAAGTACATAATAATATAACACTTGTTAACATTTGTCTTTAGGCATAATATACCATGATCCCTAGACTTAATGACACTTCTTCATTAAAGTCAAGTAGGTAGATGGTTTAGGTCTACTACGCTAGGCAACTCTAAACATCCTTGCATGTTGGATTTCCCTCATATAATGTGGTAGTTCTTCAATACTTGATGAGAATACATAAATTCAAAATTTCATTTAATCACTTATAAATAAGTATGATGAGATCAATATTTTTCTCAAGCCATTTTCACTTCGAAGTTATTAAATTATTTTCAATAACCCCTAGTGCTTACTAGAGCCCATACTCAACTCTTTAACAGGTAGTTACAATTCAGTGCAATTCTAGAGCTCTTTTCTCAACACTAGTGCTAGGATGTACTTTTACGATACACCTAGGGATACAATGGCCAAGGATCTGATGCTCCAGAGCTTATGCTCAACATCAACATGGAAGGCTCTGGGGCTTATGCCCAACACTTTCAATTATCTTTTCATGTGTTCCAGAGCTTCTCGCTCAACACATAGGTAAGTTCTCATGTTCTCCAGAGCTCCTTGGTCAACACAAATCATCAATCACTCAAGTGCTTCAAAGCTCCTTGCTCAACACAAATCATCAATCACTCAAGTGCTCCAGAGCTTCCCGCTCAACAAAAATCATCAATTACTCAAGTGCTCCAGAGCTTCCTGCTCAACACAAAACATCTCATCAATCATGTGCTTCAGGGTCCATGCCCAACACAAAAAATCATATATATACATCAACAATAATTGGCTTACGCCTAATATATAAAGCAAATCATCATGTTCATATGAAATGGGGTATTCGACCCAATATAAAAATAAAACATCAAGATAATCATCATAATCAATAGGCACATGCCTATAATTTTTAGGTCCAAAATTTGGGATTTTACATCCCTCCCTGCTTAGAACAACATCGTCCCTGTGTTCTAGGGACTTGGAATGACATCATGAAACAAGGAGGGGTAAGCCTTTCTCATGGTGGCTTAATTCTCCCATGTAGCTTCATCATCCTTAAAGTGCTTCCAATACACTTTCAATTGGACCAGGGTGTGCTTCCGAAGCTGCACCTCTCTCTTGTCCAGTATATGAGTAGGCTCAGGGGAAAACTCCCCTTCATGTTCCACCTGTAATAGGGACCAATCAACAACATGTTTAGTATCATAACCATATTTCTTTAACAATGATGCATGGAAAACATTATGGACTCTTACATGCACGGGTAATGTTAGTTCATATTCCACTGGCCCTTTCTTGGCCAGTATTTCAAAAGGTCCACAAAATCTAGGTGCTAACATACCACACCTACCCAAGCTCAACGAGCTTCATTTGGATTTTACTTTCAAATAAACATGATCGCCTACTTTAAAATCTTTATCTTTTCTTTTTCGACCCACATAACTTTTCTCGTGGTCTTGTGCTTCTTTAAGGTTCACCTGGACCTTGGTAACCAACTGTCCCAATTCCATCAACAAATCAGGCCCTAACATGAGCCGATCCAGTGGGCTATCCCAAGTAATCGGTGTTCTACACTTCCGGCCATAGAGTACCTCAAAGGCACTCATCTTGGCGGAAGTCTGATAACCACTGTTATACACAAACTCTGCAAGATGTAATTAATCCTCCCACTTTGTGAGGTTGTTCATGACATACATCTGAAGCATGTCCTCAACAATCTAGTTTACTCTTTCTGTCTGCCCGTCTGTCTCTGGGTGATATGCAGTGCTAAATTTGAACTGTGTCTCCAATCCAAAGAATAAATATATCCAAAATTTTCCTGTAAGCTTAACATCTCGATCCGAGATAATTTCCTTGGGTATCTCATGTAATCTAAATATATCTTTCAATAAGATATCAACAATGTTCACTGCTTTGTAGGTCAAATTCACAGGAATGAAGTGTGCTTCTTTCGACAACTTGTCGATGACCACAAAAATAGAATCATTTTGCTTCTTACTTTTCGGTAAACCAATGATGAAATTCATACTAACGACCTCCCACTTCCATTCTGGAATGGGTAATAGCTACAGCAATCCCGCAGGATGTTGATGCTCATCTTTGACTAGCTGACATTCCTGACATTTCGCAACAAACATTGCAATGTCGGCCTTTAACTTAGGCTAGAAAAAGTGTCTCTTGATGGAGTATATCATCTTTTGATATCCTGGGTGCCTGGAGTAGGGTGCCTAATGAAATTCTATGAGGATGTTGGACCGAAGGTCCCCTCCTTATAGAACAAACAAACGATTCCTAGACCATAGCATCCTGGATTCGTCTACCTTGTATTATTATTTTTGTTGAAACAACCTGTACTCCTGGACTTTCTTGAGAATTTCCACATAGAAGGGGTCAACTATGTTGGTTACTCTAATCCTCTCATGCAAATATGCATCGGTTTGACTCAAAGTCACCTCATATATCATATGAGTTCATCGACTCAAATAATCGGCAACCTTATTCTCTTTGCCCTTAATGTGCTTTAGCTCGAAATGGTACTCACTAAGGAAATCCAACCACCTGGATTGCCTTGCATTCAGATTCGGCTGATCGAATAAATATTTCAGACTCATATTGTCTTCCTTCATAAGGAACTTCCATCCCATGAGGTAGTGCCTCCACATCCTCAAAGCATGGATGATGGTAGGGTAATTTTGCTCATGCTCTTTTAAATTCCGCGATTCATAACAGATAGCATGATCGTTCTGCAAGAGGACTCCTCCAAGTCCTTCCTTTCTTGCATCTGTGCAAACAAGAAAATCCCCATCGAGGTCCGCAATTCATAACACCGGTGCGGTCACCAAATTTTTCTTAAGCTTTTGAAAACTTTCTTCACACTTAGCGATCCATAAGAACTTACTTTCCATATTCTGCAAAGCAGTCATGGGGCAAGCGATTCTCAAGAATTTCTCAATGAACTTTCAATAATATCGAGCTAATCCCAAAAATGACCTAATGGCAATGACATTAGTAGGGGTAGGACAATCCTTTACGGCTTTAATATTTTCCAGGTCCACAGCTATCCCTATCTCAGAGATAATGTGACATAAGTACTATATGTGTGGTTTGTAAAAATCACATTTACTAAACTTAGCCTAAAGCTGGTGTTCTCTCAACACTTGTAGTACTATGTGAAGATGTTCTTCGTGTTCTTATTTATTCTTTGAATAAACCAGTATGTCGTCTATAACGACCAAGACAAATTTATCTAGATACCTACTGAAGATGTTGTTCATCATACACATAAAGTTCGTGGGTGCATTGGTCAACCCGAACGGCATCACTACAAACTCATAGTGCTCATACCTTGTACGAAAGGCGGTTTTGTGAATATCCTCTTTGAGAATCCATACCTGATGGTACCCAGATCGCAAGTCAACCTTGGAAAATATTTTGGCTCCTCCCACCTAATCGAACAAGTCATCAATCCTGGGGAGTGGGTAATGGTTCTTGATAGTCATTTTGTTCAGCTGACGGTAATCGATGCACATCTGCATCATACCGTTTTTGTTCTTTATGAACAATATCGATTGTCCCCAAGGAGACACACTGGGATGGATATACCCTTTCTCTATCAACTCTTGCAACTGTAGTTTGAGTTCCACCAACTCAGGCGCACTCATGTGGTAAGTGGATTTGGAAGCCGAAACTGATCCTGGGGTCAGTTTGATGGAAAATTCTAGGTCTCGTTTCGGAGGTAATCCTAGGATTTCCTCGGGAAACACATCCTTGAATTCTTCAAGAATGGGGAAGTCTTCTATGCGTTTCTCTCTATCATACTCTATGTCTCAGATGTTTACTGCAAACAACATGTAGCCTTTCCTGACGCATTTCTTTACTTGTAAGGCAGATATTTGTCTTACAGAAACTTTCTTTGGAATTCCCTAAACCTTCACTTGGTTCCCTAGTCTATCAGTACACAAGATATACTTGTGCAAGCAATTGAGCATGACATGGTGTTGTTCTAGCCAATCCATGCTGATAAGTACATCATGCGATCCTAAAGGTAGAATGTTTAGGTTTACTTTCGTAGGAAAACCATTCAGTTTTACCTCACATTCTTTAACAATTTCCAAAAAATTTCATTTCATACCTATGGCTAACTGAACCAGCCAAGGTTTATCATATTTTACTTTGCCTAGTTTGCTTTCATCAATAATTTTAGGCGAAACATAGCTCTGGCAAGCACCAGGATCAATAAGTATTGAAATATAAGTGTTCAAGATCTTACCTTCTATCTCAACCATTGTATCCTGATGATCTTCCTGTCAGCCATCCAACACTGCATAAATTCGCGGTGTTCCAGCTATGTCCTCAATTGTTGGTTCTTCTTGTAAGTTGTCCAAGACCCCACCAGTCTTGTTATTACAATCTCGGGCATAATGAGGCCCGCTGCATTTCCAGCACTTGATCTGTAGCAAGGTAGCATTGGCTCCACTTGCTACTGTCTTTTTAACATTATAAGGTGGTACATAAGGCTTCGTACCAGATTTATTAAAGTTCTTGTTCATCTGAAAGTTGTTATTCTACTTTGTGTATGGCTATGGGTTGGACCCAGGTTTATGGTTATTAGAGAATTTCTTAGACTTGTCTCGATTTCGGTTCATGTTCTCCTACCTTATTTTTCCATGCTCATAACAGAGCCTAGATTTGTGCAGTGTGGTATCCAAGGTCTTAGGCATGTCGAATTCAATCATATCCTAAAAACCGAGAAGAAGACATCCTAGGAACTGTTGGATCTTTACATTTTCTTCTTTTATGTATGGTACATAATGCAACAAATCTAGAAATCTGTTGATAAACGCCTCCATAATCATGGATCCCATGCATAGTTCATGAAACTCTTTCACTTTTCTATTGAAAAACATTTTCGACGTATATTTTTTCTTGAAAAAGCTTTCGAAAAGTATCCTAGTGTATTTCTCTTAGCTCATCTTTCTTGGTGTGTTTTAAATATCTCCACCATCTTGCTTCCTTACCATTCAAGTTATAGATGGCAAGACTAGCCTTCAACTCACTTGCTTAGTTATGAACCTGAAAGTATTTACTCATTCCCAGCAACCACTCTTCAGCCTTCTCCCCAGTTTTTACTTCACCTTCATAGGTCAGGGCTCTTATTTTTCTGAACTCCCCCTGAGGACTGTCATTGCTTCTTTATTTCTTTCTTTTAGAAGAAAGAGAGTCATCACTGGAAGGACTATGATGATCTCCTTTTGCTGCTTCAGGGGTATGCTCCTCTTTTTCTCCTTCTCTTGGGATGCTGGCCCGTTTATGGTAAGGTTCTCTTTTGGAACAATTTGTGGACTGGGTAAGTTTACCCTATGGGATTCCTCCCGCCATATTTCTTAGTAATGCTTCATTTATATCTTGTTGTTATTTTCTTTCGTTCAGACTATCTTCTCTGAGACTTCGCAATTCTGCTTGAAGACTATGTATAGTCTTTAAAATATCAGAATTCAACTCCACCACCAGTTCTCCTTTTGGGGTGGAGGTGTTCATCCTTCCTTGTTAGTTGTTATCTTCCTCAGTGTTCATAAACTGAACTATTCAGTAAAAGTTTCCTGAAATTTCAAAAATTTTAAATAACAAAAAAACTTCCTGTTAGTAACAAATTTAATACCATACTTTATTTTCCTTGCAGTAAATGCTTGGTGTGCACATAGGTCTCTTAGTATTGAAACTAGCCTCTGATACCACTTGTAATGTCCCCAAAAATTGAAAATAAAAAAAAAATTATTAGGCTAGTAAAAACTACCTATACGGAACATTATTTTACTTGCAGAATTATATCGTACTCTACATGTACCACTGTTTATTCGTATGTTTTTCTTACACTTTATTATTTCACTTTCAGTCATTATTATTAATGTATTTCACTTACGATGTCGTACTGTTGTTTACTAGTTAGTTCTTATGTTTATACATTTGTCGCGTATGTGTCGTTACTTAATTATATGCTTCGTCCTTTCTGCATAGTTTTACTTGTTATTTATAAAGTCCTAACTTAACTTTGTTTATGGAAATAAAATGGGCAGAGTGGCGGGACTCGTTTTCCCATGACGATCTGAGAGGTAAAGGTGTTTACTTGTTTGCATGCTTACTTAGTTCTTTGAACTAAGACAACTCTTTTATTTCATATGCAAATCATACTTTGCAACGGAGTCTTATTTAAAAAGCATTGAATATCTTGATCCTAAAATACCTACTGCTAGTTGTTACAGTTCCCTTCTGACTCAGATTTATAACCAGGTAAATACTAATTTCATCAATTTAGCTATCATAGCTAAATTTCCTATGTACTACTTACACTTCACTAGGGTTTATGTTTCGTCCTTTTATAACTTAATATATTTACGTTCTATGTTTATTTTATTAATGATATTAACATATCTTATGTTTTCGATTTGCAAGTTATGAACTTGGCTTAAAAACTAGACCTTTGATTTGTATAAAGTTCAATTATTAACATGGAATATTTCATATGCCATGTTTACTAAGCATTTAAGCTTAGGGGACGCGCATTGTATCAAGGATTTAAGACTATGTTTTATATGTTACCTATATTACTTAAGCCCTATGGGTTGACTTTGGACTAGCGCATACCTTATATGGACTATCCAATAAACAAATCCTTGCAATGTATTAAACTTGTGATATGATTTGTAGTGGCAAATATACCATATGGTTGAACCTTATACGTTGGGGTTTTACGATTTTCACAGTAGTGGAGACTATCGTTTTGCAATGATATAAAACTATGGCAAAGTGGGTTTTTCATTTTGATCATGGGTACCAGCTGGTGCCATTAATGCACCTTGGTTTTCTGTTGTTATAGCTGATTTTACCACACATGGTGAATCACATTTTTATGGCCTTCCCTGTCCCTTTGCAAACTCCTTAGACCCCATGGACCATTTTTGTTTCTTTGATGTTTCCAATATCATCCCTAAAAACATGCAAAATTTGCTATACACGACTTTTAAACCCTTTCTCAAGTATAGACGCGGGTTTGATCCCTAAAACCGTGTACATCGGGATGTGTGCAAAAGGCTAAATTATTTTGGAGTTTTCCTTGATGTGGATCCGACTCACTTGTCTCCTGGCCTTCCCTATGGCTTGAGATCGCTCAGATTCGACCTTTCATTACCCCCTTGAAGAGCTATATAAGAAACCATTTGGATACATTGAAGGCATGAGGAATTGAGAGCAAGAGAACTATAGTCCATTGTTGTCGGAACTTGTGCTTGAGTCTGCATCCCTTTGTCCCTTGGAGCACTTTTTTGTTCTTCCCAAGCTTGCCCTTTGCTTGTGATCTTGCTATCGAGAGATGGAGGATTGAAGTGGTAGAGGCCCAAGTGGGGGACTCAGTTTCTCCAATTCGCAGACATACCAACAGAGGTTGTATTCATTGTAATCTTTGATTTTATATTGATAGAAATATCTTTTTCTGTCCAATAATGTGTATTTGAATGATAATTTGATCCATGGATGATTTCAAATGCTTATATGTTATTGATTATATATGCTAGAGTAGGTCTAACACGATTATATATAGCATGCTTGTCTTCTTTATTGAATGTCAAGGAAGCAATTTATCAATTCAAGTTGGAGTTGGAAAGCTCAATAGGGATCTACATCAACTGTTCGGAATAAGGTACGAATTGAGATCCTTTAGTGTTAGATATTTATTTTCTCTTACATATAGGAAAGGATTGATTTCTAGAGTCAATTTGTCTGTTGTGGTACCCCAAGCCATAGGAATTTCTCTCTGTAACAGAATTGGCGACTTCGCTAGGGATGTTCCTTGTTTTTCTTTGGGGTTTGGGGGCACAATGTGCTTGATCTTCTTGACTTGCTCTTTGTTTCTCCTTGTTTCTGTGTTGCATTTTATAGGATGTTCATCCATTGACACTCCCCTTTATTGGTTTGACCCTTGGCTTTCTTTTTACCACTGTCTTCTCTGTATACGCAGGTTTCTGGCCAAAAGTCACGTACATACGCGGATTTTTGGCCAAAAGTCACGTCTACACGCAGGTTTTTGGCCAAAATCCGCGTATACATGTAGCTTTTTGGCCAAAAGTCACGTATATACGCAGTTGTTCTTTAAACAGTCACGTACATCCTCCCTTTTGGTGAGTTTGATGTTGTGGGAAGTTCTTGGGTGGGTTGTGAGTGTGGTTGGGTCTTCCTTGGGTCTGATGCTGTCTATTGGATGCTTCTTTTGTGACCAAAGACCGCCTTTTCATTGTTTTTCTTTGAAAGTAGTTTTAGTCATTTATCCTTTTTGTTTTTCCATTAGTGCATTACTCTTTTATGTCTTGGTGTCTTGCTGGGCTTGTGTTTTATACTTGCTGCAGAGACTGAGAGTTTTAGATGAGTTTTATTGCATTTTTCATTCTTTGATATTGAAAAATACAAAGTAGTTGCACTCTTAGTTGCATCTTAGACATGGATTTGAGGAGGTACTTACATTGGATTGCATGGATGAGAATTATGTTTAAACTTTCATATAGGAAGAATTTCATTGGCATTCGAAAAGGAATGATTTTTTATGCATCTCATGTAGTGGCATACCCTGTTTTTCATTTGACAAAGATTGCACTTAGCATTATTTGTTATGGTGTACATATTTATTTCACTGCCGAGTCATAATGTCATTAGTTGCACGGCCATTTCCCTTTGAGTAATTACAACCAATTAAAATCGACGCATAATAAAATGAATTACACTCTTTTCTTTTATAGGGTGCACCAACAAGATTAGGCTTTAGGGTCTTGGAATAGTTCATTGTGAGTAAATTCTCCAAGACCACTAAACGAAACATGTATGTATCAGTCCAGGTGAGAGTATGAAATTCCTTGGGATAATTATTGTTTCTCAGGATCCTCCTCTTACAAGGGATTTAAGCATAAGGCAGTGTGAGCGGTTATTGATTGGGATGACCCCTAGTCATAACTGAGTAGCATCGAAGATATTTCCAGGATTGTATTCATATCTGGGGGCTTGTTGGCCTCCCAACAGATCCATTTCTCAACTGCAAGGGGAAGGGAACCCACTAGAGAAAATCTTTGAAATCTGTAGCTACCAATTTTATTTCTATAGTTTCCGGTTGCATATTTTCTGTAAATTGAATTTCACAAGTGTGGGATGCTTCTAGATTCCAAGCTGATATGTCCACAACTTTTCTCAATTCTAAGCCTTTATTACTTTATTGATCACATGATCATATTGACAAACTCACATTAATTATCTAAATACTCATTTCGATATACATATTAAAAGATACACGTGAAGGTTTTGAAATGAGCATACTTTTCCTTTTTACATTCAGTGAGGCAGTTCTAAGGTGCATATCCGCGTTTTCACTTGAGCTTGCAACTTCTTGCTAGTTCTTCTCATTAAAATTTTCATGGTATTATTTTAAATTCATTTGGTCCTTTGTATATGAAGGTCTTCTCCAAGTTATTTTTATATTCATGATGGTCACATTTTATAGGCTGGTTTAAATTATTCCTTATAATTCAAAGTAATTTTTGTTTTCATTAATTATTTATGTTTCCAAAAATTAACTTGTTCAAGGGATATATATTCATGACATATATGGAGCCAAAATGTATACATTTTTATAATATGAAAATTCCAACTCTTGAGTTTGTTTTTACCTTCACGACAACCTCATAATTATAATAATATGATAATGATTTTTATAAACAAAAATTTATGCATTTTGGTTGTTTAGGTTTAAAGGCGACGGTTGATACTAAAATGATTATGTAATGATTATCCTGCAATATTTTCCTCTATGAACAGGTAGCACGAGGTCTTGATAAATACTATCACTTCAGTCTTCAGCTCATAAAATGACTATCAGTTCATGGTATTAGCATCCATGAGAAGGAGGAAATCGTTCACAACCTTTTGCGTAGTTCGCTCCACTAAAAAACATAAGAGATCGCGCAGGCTTCAAGATCTCACTACGCTGTATGAAAATCACGAGGATCATGGTAAAGATCACTGAAAAGGAGGGTCACGCTTAAGGGTTTCCACAATAGTAAAATTATTAAAAAATGTCAACGCCGGGTATCATTCTAACTCCTCCACGCATTTACCATCGAAGATGCCATCCTGAGGATCGAGTCACTGAACTTTGTTGGAGACTATGAAGATCAACATATATCAGTAACAAGATTGAAGGTGGTTGGAGAGATTCGCTACACAATTATTTCATCGATCTTCATCAATTAATTACAGGATTTTAATTATTCTGTTATTTAAAAGAAGATTTGGTTCTATTTTTCATTCTATTTGTTCTAAATTTAATTTCTACAGGTTTAAAGGAAACGAAGAAGAGAAATTGCCGAGGATTATGTGGAGCATTCGTAGCTGGATTGGTGGAAGCAGTTGTGATTCAAATGGTGACAGAAAACGCGTTTTCAACTGACAGGGGTTTTTCCGGGCTACATTGTGAGCAAATGGAGGCAGATTTTAAAATTCAGCCACATGGGTTTTCTTTAGAATGGGCCCTTTAGCTTTACTCACGGCGATTTCCCCAGAAAGTGATGGATTCTAAGATATTTTTGGGATCCTTTGAACACGATTTTCGCAGTTGCGGCCAGCAAAGAAACGGGTCTTTCCAGAAATTCGCCAGTGCAAAGCTCAATTTGGATTCCATTTCTTCTGACCTTTGTTTATTTAAGCAAACAAGAATTTGATTGCAGAGAGGAAGCGGGTCTCTGTGAATGTTTTCTCTGATATTCTGTTTCTATTTGAAAAACTTTGATATTTGCAAATAGAAGGGAGACGTTGCTGCCAAGTAAGACAGGAGGGTGCTAGACAGAGCTAAAGAGATTTTTTTTTTAAGGTTCTGGAAACGTTGTTTCCTAGAGGAGGGGTCGATAGTTTGGAGATAAGGAGACAAGACCACTGTTTGATTTTCCCTGTGACTTAAGGCAGTTTTCTGTCAACCGCTACAGTATTTTGAACCGGTGATACTTATATATGTTTACAGTATTTTTACTTTGCATATGTGTTTATGGTATCGCTTGGTCTTGTTAATTTTTCCATATTATTAATGTTTGTCATGATCTCTTTTATGAATTATGCAAATATATTATGTATAATTGTCGACTTATGCTGATTTCGATTTGCTAATATATGTCATGTTGTTAAATTGATGATTGACATCATAACATATATGATATATGTGTCTATTGTATGATCTTGTTCAATTTCTGAATTTCTTCTGAATACCTTCAAGATTATTAATGCAGTAGTCCTATTGGCGTATTTGATTTCAGGTTAATATTTTCAACGCTTATGATCAGGATAGGATTCAGAATAGATTAGTAGTTTCCTTCTAATTTTATTAAAAAATTCATTAAATCAGATATTTATACTACATCCTGGTTATTTTCTGATTTTGTAATTAGTGTACATGTGTCTATAATGTATTCTTTTTTGTAATCTACTGAGCATGTTAATATTCAATTAACTATGTATTCATGTATTATAAATTAATTGATTGAATAGACTAATATTCTATGATCAATTTTGTAACATATTAATTAACTGGCAATCAGATCAACTAGTTTTATTGGTACATTCGTAGGTTTAGTGTAGATCTAATTAACAGAAAAGTAGCTTTAGTTTTTATCTTTTAGATTTCTTTTTAATTAGACTTTTAGGCTAACAGAGCCTTTAAACCTGTCGGGAACAACCACCCCAAACAGCTTGGAGCCTGCTTTAAGGATCCCGGTCTAGGTTGTCTTCCCTCATTATGAGCACAGTCATCTATGCCCATCAACAGGGCTCTTTCGAGAGTTTCGGGCTTTGCTACCCTACCCATACGGTCAATCCTACCTGCGACTGTCTGCCTAAGCATTGATTATATTGAGGTGACCTTAGTTGCCTTGCCTAGGTTATCAAGGGGGTATCTCGCAGGGGTTATTCTGCAGGTGTCCCAGCCAAGTAGAGGTCAGACAGAACAGTCGCTTTATGCATTGCAGCTGAGGGCCCATTAGAGGAAATTTCAACTCAAAATGGGCCTTTTAACTTTGATTCAAATTCCATGTCATCATGTGTTAGCCAATGAAATTTATTTAAATTTGAAATACCGTATAGGTCTTAAACAATTTTTTAATATAAATTTGGGGATAGGTATCATAAAAAAAACTACTTTTTTTGTTTGTATTTTTGACATATCTCCCCGTGTTTTTACTCAAATTTCGATCGGGAGAGCTCGTTGGATGCAGAATTAAATTCCACATCCAACGAGTACCCACTCGGCATGCTTTTGACAGACCCTGCTACCCGAAAAACAAGAAATGCCTGAAAAAATGTGATGATGACATCATCATCACGTTTTTTCAGTCATTTCTTATTTTTCGGGTAGTAGGATCTATCAAAATCATGCCGAGTGGGTACTCGTTGGATGTGGAATTTAATTCTGCATCCAATGAGCTCTCCTGATAGAAATTTGAGTAAAAACACGGGGAGATATGTCAAAAATACAAATAAAAAGTAGTTTTTTTCTTTTCTTCCTCCAAAATTAATAAATAATATTTTATTATTTTAACTATTATTTTACTAATTCCTTTTAGGAGGCCCATTTTGAGTTGAAATTTCCTCTAATGACTGTAATTGGTTACGTACCTTCGCTTGTAGTGTATGGAAGTTTCAAGCCTCTCCTAGGTGAGACATACCTGCTGCATTCGGGAGCTCACATATCCTCCCCTTGGTTTGCTTGTATTTTGGTTGTATATTTTCTTAGGAGTGAGCTCTTTGTGCGCTATTTGGCCTTTGGGATCGTGGTTACTTGAGTATATTTATGCTCTCTTGAGTTCGGTTCCTTTTATTTTCGGCATGCCTAGTATCTTATCACCAGTCCTTGGTCCTAGTACGGACCCTGGTGTTAGACTTTGAGGCATCACATCCCCTTACCCTGCTTATAGATTTGGGAGTGGTCACATTCCCCCTCTACTCCATTTGTGGAGGATGTTGACTCCCTTCTCTCGGTATTTACACCAGTGGTCACCCTCACGGGGGTGGTAGTGGATGCGTGAACATTGGGTCTACACCTTACTTTCCTTTTTATGTCCCATCATTCACCGCATTGTTTCCTTTGGGTGCAGTTGCCATGATCATTCCTCCCTATTCCCTATAGTTTGGATTCTTTATTGACTATTTTGGGTTGTTTTGGACTAATATGGTTGTCATGTAGGGTCCATTGTTTGTACACTCTCTTCGAGGTTTTTACCTATTCATTCCTATCACAGGTATCATGTCTAAACTAGCATATAGGCTAGGATTTCACATCCGGTTGCATTTTTCATGACCTTATGATTGTTTCATTTTAATCTTAGGTACGAACCCAATCCATGGTATCACGGAACCTTCATACTATTGTTAGAAGTGGTACTATGTGAATGGTAGTGCTTTCCTATACATGGGTGTCCTAGTTAGCTCCCCTTTGCATTTGGTACCCATGTTGTGAGTCCTCTCTTAGGTCCAGGAGTCCTTTGTATAGTACCACCATGTCTTTGTACAAAGAGCCTCATACTCCTCTTGATCTTTTTGCTGGCATTTTTCCCTGGGACTCCCTTATGTCAAGTTGTAATTGCATTATCATGAGTTTTTCCTTCCTTATTAAGCCTTATGCCAGCTTCCCTTACTTTGAGTATCATCCATATAGCCCGAGCTTGTCTCATGTCTAGTCACACAGAGCCATTTTGTATATCCTTTGCAGCTTGATTCCCTATTTTTATCAGGAGGGGACTTTCCCCCGAGTGTCGCTATCCTACACATGTGTCCTTGCATTGAGCATAGGTATGTTCCACTGCTTGGAACTAGTTTGTTTGCCCGTTTGACACTTGTCTCCTCCTAGTCTGTAACTTGAAATCAATTTTATTCTTTTTCAAGCTTTTCAAATATTTGAAAAAGTCCAAAAAAATTAAAAAACCAAAAATCCGGACAAGGAAAGATGTTATATTTGGCAGCAGACGAGTCGTGTTGCCTTCGAACAGAGCACTGTATATCAAATCCGTTGGTTGGGTTAATAGTTTGACTTTAGGAGCTCTACTCGTTTATCTAAGTTTATCTCCACCAACTAGTTAAGCTTCTAGTCCCTATGGAGCCTCTGTCAATACCTCCTGTGTCGTAGAGATGTCCCAGTTTTGCATATCGAGTCTATGCTGCCTACATTCAGTCACCATTCTCCTTTATGCTCTTGTTCGAAGGAAGTTAAAACTTGAGTCGGTCATTCCTCAGTTATCTTGACTTTGCATGTCGGTTATTCCCGATACAGTTACTGGTTCATGCACCTTATGATCGAGTCCTTCCACATTATACAGCTTTGTTGAATACCTCGTCTTGGATGATGGGGGATGCCTTAATTCCCTCCTTCCAGTGGATTTCATCCCATCAACTCCAGATCATTTATTCTGGGATAGGAATCTAGAGTCATATTTGAGTGCCTTGAGACTTGCAGTCATCAGTGGCAGGTTCTCTCACCATCGACAGTTGTTTGAGAATACATCAATGTCCCTTGATCAATGGATTCTCTCAAGTGTTTGACCTCAGCACATTTATTCACACTTGTTAGTTTCCACTCTAGTACCTTGATTCCCATTTTCATTATCGGTGGGTGATCTCACGTCCGTTAATGGTATACATCAATGACCGATAATCAGACGATGGACTACTATGTTTGACCTCGACACCTATATTCACATAGTAGGACATGTACTCATAACAGTTTGTGTAGAAGACTTTCCAGATTGGTTGCATCTCTTATATGCTACCTCCTTGATCGTGCCAGTGTTCATGAGATTTCAGCTCTCATGACTTGATTTCAGTGTATGTCAGACATTTCCAGCCATTATAGAGATCTTGGTCCATTATATATCTTCAATATTTATGGAGATCATGATCCTTTGTATATCTTCATCATGGAGATTCTGATCTATTTATATTGTATGTGGCGATGACCACATATGTCATAGTGTATCATGCCTATTCATGGCCATTGTACTCTTATGTATCCGGGACTACTATATGTATTCGTAGTTATGTGCAAAGTTGTATCATTGTATAGTGTTGATTGGATGGCTGTTTCTTCCACTGGGTTCTTCATCACTTCACTTCTGGGATGAAATTATAATGTATCTCAGCCATCATATCACCCCTCTAAACTCACACATTAGGGAGCATCTGTTATAGCAAATTTTATCACACATGGTGAATCACATTTTTATGGCCTTCCCTGTCCCTCTGCAGACTCCTTAGACCCCATGGACCATTTTTGTTCCTTTGATGTTTCCAAGATCATCCCTAAAAACATGCAAAAAATTTTATACGTGACTTTTAAACCCTTTCTCGCGTATATACACGGGTTTGACCCCTAAAACCGTGTACATCGAGATGTGTGTAAAAGGCCAAATTATTTTGGATTTTTTCTTGATGTGGATCCGAATCACTTGTCTCCTGGCCTTCCCTATGCCTTGAGATCGCTCAGATTCAACCTTTCATTACCCCATTGAAGAGCTATATAAGGAACCCTTCGGATACATTGAAGGCATGAGGAATTGAGAGCAAGAGAACTATAGTCCATTGTTGCCGAAACTTGTGCTTGAGTCTGCATCTCTTTGTCCCTTGGTACACTTTTGTGTTCTTCCCAAGCTTGCCCTTTTCTTTTGAGCTTTCTATTGAGAGATGGAGGATTGAAGTAGTGGAGGCCCAAGTGGGGGACTCAGTTTCTCCAATTCACATATGTGCCAACAGAGGTTGTATTCATTGTAATCTCTGATTTTATATTAATAGAAATATCGTTTCCTGTCCAATAATGTGTATTTGAATGAATATTTGATCCATGGATGATTTCAAATGCTTATATGTTATTGATTATATATGCTAGAGTAGGTCTAACACGATTATATATAGCATGCTTGTCTTGTTTATTGAATCCTGAGGAAGCAATTTATCAATTCAAGCTAGAGTTGGAAAGCTCAACAGGGATCTACATCAACCGTCTGGAATAAGGTATGAATTGAGATCCTTTAGTGTTATATATTTGGTTTCTCTTGCATATAGGAAAGGATTGATTTCTGGATTTAAGCTGTCTATTGTGGTACCCCAAGCCATAGGAATTTCTCTCCATAACAACTGCCCAAGCTTCGGGCTTGTCTCACGATGGACTTGTCATTCGCTTGGTTGTTTGGGGTTTGGTCTTGGCTCTGTGCAGGGGAAAATGGAGGCGACCTCCATGGCTTTGAAGGTAAGCTTCGTTTGGCTTTTTATGTCTGTGATTCATTTTTTTTGTGGCTCCTTTCATTGCCATACTTCTAATCCACCTTGTTTTGGTTTGTTTGCAGGTGTGAGGTTGATCGAGGATGGGCTGGTTCAAAGCTTCGATGTTAGCTTCGGGGTGATGTTAATGTGGCCATGGTAATCCTGCTTTACAAGCTTACACTTGCCACCTCTTAGCTTGTCTCTGTTTCGACTTGTTACTTGGTTGGGGGCTTTTACTGTGGGTTTTCGAATTTCTCCTTCAAGCTTGTGAAGAACAAACCTCGGTCTTACAATATTAATGTGTTTAATCCATGAGGCAAATATGTATGCCCTTACAGGCTCTGTGTAAAATTTTGTTTTTATTGTAAATCGTTATTTTGGATTTGGGCTCATAAGCCATGGGCTACACCATTGCTTGCAATGGTGCCATAGCCCTTAGCACGTCTTTGTGGAATTAACTGCAATAATGGAGTTACTGTGTAAATACTTGACTTAGGATTTTGGCATTCCTATGTAGATATATACTGCGTATATAAATGGGAATTGGTTATTATGGGTACTGTGTATGTGGATGGAATTTATGCTGCGTTATTTCTTGTGGGTTTAGAGAGGCAATAACCTTCGTTGATAGACTGTGTATAAATGTTTTATTTAAATCTTGACTATAATGTTTGACAGTGTGGGGTAAAATCCATGCCGTATTTGGCATGAGCATTTCCCTTAATGGCTGCGATAGCTACAATGGATTGCATTACTGTTTATACTTTGTTGATTAGAGTGTGGGGTGAAATGGAATAGAGCCATGGGTACAAACCCACAATGGCTTTTGTCGATGTAGGGAACACATTGACAGTGCTCATTGGTTGTTTATATAACTGTGTATTTTGGTTTATAAGCCATGGCTTAGGTAAATGCGGTGCATGGCTTAATGAAGGTCTTACGACCTCTTATGTAATGGTTTACTGCATTGATTTATTAGTCTCTGTGTTATTTGGTTTAGCTGAGGCCGTGACTTACTGCGCAAAGGTAGAGCTTTAATTCATACAACTTAGTTGTATCTTAATGGTTTGTTATTAAGAAATATTGTGGTTATTATAGTATGTAGCCCGTATATGTTGTATGTATAGCATGGCCATATTTTAAATGCAAATAAAACCCTCAGGGTTCGAATCTATTTGTGTTTTGATGTAACGAGTTGTAATTTTGATACAGATGTGAATTGGGGTTGGAATGACCATAGGATTTGATACTTGTTCACCTTTGTAATATGATTTCGATATGGTTTATACATGAAACAATTCCTATGTGTGGTATGGTGTTTAATTCGTTATATGGAATGAAATGTTTGTTATGTAATTGGTTAATGTTTTTGCATATTTGATATGGTTGTTTTATTGAGTCCTACGACTTGGGTTTGTGAACCCACAGGGTCGATATCATGACCTCTGTTTAAAATTACAGAGTTCTTTAATTGTTTTAATTGTTTACTTGGTTAATTTATAAGAAATAGTTATGAGGGACCTTTAAAAGATTCATGCATGCGATTATGATATGGTTTAGTTAGGACTATGGATTTTATATATGTGAACAAAGATTCGATCCTGGACCAAATGGATAGTCACAATGCTTACTCTGTTCGTTTATTTATGATGATATATTTTTAGATGGAATGTTTTACTATTTAGTTTGTGTTCAATGAGACAGACTTTGAAAGGGATTTAATGGGTTATTATCTTTGATTTAGTGTAAAACATTAAATTTGTACTTTAGTTTATATTTATTGTATTTAGTAGATTATCTTGTAACACTATTTATATAACTGATTGTATATATATATATATATATAACTCGTACTTCTGAACTAGTCTTTAATTAAATCTAAAGCAAGCCTCTGCTGACAAATGAAATATGTCAACAGAGTAATGATGCCTAAAGAACGATTATAGAATGGCTGGAAATAAAACCTAGTTTATAGTCAACACAGTCTAAGTATTGAAATAATACATAGGCAAACTTAGATCTGCATACCCTGGTAATTACAACATAAGATATAATTTGCAGCCTAAATTTAATATTTAGAAATGCAAATCCTAGAAGATTTTAACAAGAAAATCAAACACATAGGATTAGGAAATGCATTGTAATTATTTACCTAGCATATCCAGCATTTAATTTAGAAGAATAGAATAGACAGTCTAGGGATTCATACCTGTAACTTGAAGCTTTGTTAACGGTTGAACCTGTACACTCAAATAACCAGCATTAACAATTCAAGACGGACCTGACCTCTATTTTTTATGACCAAAACACTTGGGAACTACCATGTTCCACCCAACCATGACCCGGAACCATTCCTGGTTTAAATCTGGATCCCTCTGAGCTGGACTCCAACATGCAAGTAGCTTAGAGCTCCTAAGGTAGGGTTTCCTATCTGGTATATCAAATCTGGATCAATTCTCCTTTTTCCTTCCAGGAAAATGTTCTCCAAGAATTACTTGAGAGCAAAACAGGAAGAAAATGACTCCTCTAATGATAGATCAAAACCCCAATCCTTTCCTGGGCTTGAGTCTTTATAGACATACTTTTTGAGTCAAAGGGACAATTAAATTAAGAAACCTTGGTTTCTTTATTTAACCCTTTTCAATTACTTTAGGTAATTATTAATATTTTAACTTAGGAACTTTCTATTAGTTCCTAATTAGACTTTTTAGGTTTTTGGACTATTTATTATCTTTACATAATAAATAATTATGGATGGATATTTTTCTTTCTTTCTTTCATCATTAATATTATAAATATATTTGACTCTTTATATGTATAAAGTACATAATAATATAACACTTGTTAACATTTGTCTTTGGGCATGATATACCATGATCCCTAGACTTAATGACACTTCTTCATTAAGGTCAAGTAGGTAGATGGTTTAGCTCTACTAGGATAGGCAACTCTAAACATCCTTACATGTTGGATTTTCCTCGTATAACGTGGTAGTTCTTCAGTACTTGATGAGAACACAGAAATTTGAAATTTCATTTAATCTATTATAAATAAGTATGATGAGATCAATATTTTTCTCAAGTCATTTTCACTCAAAAGTTATTAAATTCTTTTAAGTAACCCCTAGCACTTACGAGAGCTCATACTCAATGCTTTTAACAAGGAGTTACAATTCAGTGCAATTCCAAATCTCTTTACTCAACACTAGTACTAGGATGTACTTGTACGATACACTTAAGGATACAATGGCCAAGGATCTGATGCTCTAGAGTGTATGCTCGACATCAACATGGAAGTCTCCAAGGCTTATGCCCAACACTTCCAATTATCTTTTTATGTGTTCCAGATCTTCTTGCTCAACACAAAGGTAAGTACGCATGTGCTCTAGAGATCCTTGCTCAACACAAATCATCAATTACTCAAGTGCTCTAGAGCTTCCTACTCAACATAAAAAAATCTCATCAATCATGTGCTTCAGGGTCCACACCCAACAAAAAAACAAGCATATATATATATATATATATATATCATCATTAATTGGCTTACACCCAATATATAAAACAAATCATCATGTTCATATGTAGTGGGGTCTTCGACCCAATATAAAAATAAAACATCAAGATAATCATCATAATCAATAGGAACATGCCTATAAGTGTTAGGTCCAAAATTTGGGATATTACATATTTCTAATTAATTAAACCCTATTTTTATGATATAATCCCTTTTTTTATTAGAAACGCCCTTTTATACAACCCAATACCTATAAAATCCCATACCCTACTCCCCACCCCCCAATACCTAAAATATATTGACCTTATTTTTATGAATTAAAAAACCCACCCTTATGAATGAACGTGATAAGATATTTCTCGACAAAGTGAATCCCCCATGCAATTATGACATCATTTCTTAACTAGTTAGCTGATTTATGTGCCCTCCATGAATGTCACCGCTATTTTTTGAACTGAAACTCTCTAACACGCCCTACCTACCTACCTACCTCCAATTAACTACCACTCACACTTAGTTAACTAATCTCATCAGGTGTTACATCCAATTATAAGTCTAGTGCGCATTTTTGGTGTTTTTAAGCCTACCAATAAGGAATGTAAAGCCAATATTGAGATACTATTGCATAGCAAAGGTCTCTACAGAGTTACTATAGCTTTAGAAAGTCTTCCAAATGTAGTCTTTGAGAATGAAAGTGGAATAACAGGAAGGATGCATCTTATGGCTTGCTTGGTCTCTCTCTTTATTTAAAGCTTCTTTTTCATTTTGATTGATTAAAAGTCCTGAATTAAGTGTGGATCAAAATTGAATCCCTCTTCGGAAAGAATGATGATCTTAGAGGACATCAATTGGAGAATGAGTTGATATCATTAAGACTAAGTGAATTCGAAACCATTCAGGACTTCATCACCAAGTTCAAATTCACTAGTGATTTTTCTCAAGTAGTGTCGGATTGAGAATAAATAATAGCAATTAGTTATTTCCATCCTATCCAAGTTGGGTCCAGGATAATCAGTTTTTGTGTCAACATTCCATGTTGCTAAGCCTGCAGTTCAAAATTGGAGGATGCCATCCCTGGATGCATCCATAAATTCTTTCACCCAAGAGAAAGTCAAGTTAATTCAATTGAGGACTCTCACAACCTCCAAGGACAATGTGCTTGAAGCTATTGAAAACAATAATTGAAAGTCCAAAGGGAAGCAAAAAATGAAGGATAATAAGCCAAAGTCAGATTCCGAATATAAAGGTTCTTATTCTACTAATGAAGGTTCAAATTCGAACAAGAAGAGAAACAAGAAAGCGAGATTGAAGTGTACCTATTGCAAAAGAAATTCTCACGCTGAAAAATCTTGTTTTAAGAAGAATATGGACATCATGACTCATATTCCCAAAATGAATGACATTGATGTTCCATATTTTGCAAGAAAGAAAGGAACGAAAAACTCTCTTGATCCCCAGGAGCACTGCCTCAATGCGCAATTCAAAGGTAATGATTGTCATGATTTTATTTTCAAAGTTAAATATTTTTCCCATGTCTCTAATTTTTATACAATCGGATATATCAAAATCATAAATATCATTTCCTCCTTTGGATAAGATAGCTATCATTTCTCCAGAGCCATCTCCTCTCAATATTAGTTTTTTGTCACTAATTTCTAACTTGCCTCCATCCGACTCTTTCAAACTCCATTCAGATTATTCTTTCTCTTATTTAGAATATAATTTGCAGGATGATATGTATTTTATGAAACCATTATCCTATATATTTGATGCACAAAAGACTCTACAACTCCCAAATTCTCTTGTTGGTAAACCACAAAATTTCATGGTTTCTGATATTGTGTAACTAGTACAAGTTGGTACTATGTATTTGTTTTCCTGTATTGGTTTGTTTTCCATGTCATTGGATATATTTTTGCTGATTTTACATATATTTATATCTCATATAGCATTTATTACTTTGAATTTAATATCCTTATACTCTCCATATTTTCCCAACTATCAATGTAGTCTAGTTGCACCTAGTTTTCCCACTATGACTCTACCTGATTTTGGAGACACTATGCCTTGGTTGTTTGCCACTCCATATTAATTATATTTTTGTATTTTAAAGCCTCATAATCCCCGTTACATAATTATAATGGTTTTACATCCATTTGGAAGGAAGGTTTATGGTTTGGTTCACCATTATGCAGCTACACAAGAAATTGCGCCTGTTGATTTCATTGATGTTCTTTGGTTATGAGATGATTGCATAGATATATTTTCCATCTCTGATTTTGTATTCAGAACTAATAATTTATGTTTTCACATCAAAAATCATTCATATTATTCTCCTTCATCACAATAAGATGAGTTTCAAGGGGTTTCTCCACATGCTTTTTATCTGCACAACATTGGAAAATGAATACATGATCAAGGTATCTTGATCCAAGGAGTGCCCAGGTGCACACTGGGGACAACAGTCAACTAAATGAGTTGCACTCTATTATGGAGGAAGCATATAAAAAGAACCAACAAAGAAGGAAATACACTTAGGTCAACATAAAGTATACGAACAGACAAAATGCAAGAATTCGAACCAATTTATTACTTCTTCTCCATGAAAGATGGAGGAAACATAAATTTGTATATTACATTAGTGTACATGCTTATATAGGATGTTGAGATGCTTGGGTGACTACCCATTACGTTCAGCTACAAAATAAGTTATAACGGTTCAGAAGTTCAACCGTCGCAGACCTATCGAGGTGGACCTATCGAGGAGAACTTATCGAGGCGAATCTATTGAGGGGGACCTGTCGAGGGGAACCTGTCAAGACAGACCTATCAAGGCAGTCAGAATAGGAAAAGTAGTCGAAGTGATATACTTTTTCTAAGCTTGACAACCTTCCAACTACTGGTTGGATCATTCCTCCTTCCTTAAGAAATAATGGTCTCCATTGTGTATTTGTTCAAGTGAGAAAATTTGTTGGTTACTTCAGTAGGAGAGTACGATTTTCCTTGCACAGGAATTTGTACAAATTTAGCCACTTGAAACAAAGGAATGGAGTTCATCCTTTTATAGCATATTCGTTGTCCCATGATGGTGTCACAAAGAAGAGGTTCCTGAACATTTGGATGGATGTCTTCAAGTTCTGCTGTCTGCAATTCATTTTGTTTCAACAATGGTGCATGGTTTGGTTGAAGTAGATCCACATTGAAAACTGAATGTAGTCCAAGGCAAGCAGGAATTTAGAGATGAAAAATGTTTTCTCCAATTTGTTTAAGGATACTATATGGGCCATATTGTAAGGTTTCATCTTTTTGTATGGACCAATGAAGCACTCCTTCTTTATATGTAACTAGACCTGATCCCCAATTTGGAATGAATGAGTAATACAATGCTTGTCGTGTCGGGCCTTAGCTTTTGTGTTCATTCGTTGACACATTTATTGTGCTTGCTTCTAGATGGTGTAGATGTGATCTTTGAATTTCAATGCTTTCTCCACTTCTTGTCCCTCGAAGTCAGTGTCATTCAAATGTGTAGAGGAACTGATTAAATCAATAGGCATTGAGGGTCAAAATCCGTAACAGATCTCAAATGGAATCTTTCCTATGGAGTTGTATTAAGCACAATTGTAGTTGTGTTGTATGTATGGAAAGTTGCATTAGGGGAATTTTGAGGTAAAAAATGGGCCTCAAAACAAAAAAATGTACTATCAAAATCCACTTTAAAAGAACCAATCACATTCTAGAAGATGACATCATCTCTAATAGTTGAGGTGGCATTGGTTGAGTTAAAGATGCTTATTTTTCAAATTGTAAATGGTGAGTGAAAACCCATAGTTAACTATATCAATGTTGTAATTAAATTACTCATTATGAAAATAGTACTCATAGATTATTTGTGAATATAATATAAATGTACCAAAGTACTCTTAAAGTACTTAGAAAAAAAGTACTATTTATATTTCAATATAAAATAAATTACAAATACTAAAAAACTAAATGTTTTACGCAAATGTAATTACTTTTTTATATTTAATTATAAAATATATTACAAATAGTAAAAGTAAATTGTTTATTCAAAACTAAAATTATGTAATTATTTTTTCAATATTTAAAATGTATATGTCAAATCTTTATTTAAAATCAAAATCACTTAACATCTTATAATAAAAACAATTTGATGATTATTGGTTTTTGTTTTTTAAATACTTACTATATATAATAATTTATTATAATTAATATTTAAATAAAAAATATATATTTATTTATTTTATAAAAATAAAATATTATATTATAATAAATTATTATATATATTCTCATCCGGTTGAATTTAATATTAATACCATGGTTTTTAAAATTTAGGTATTATTCAAGGTTCATATTTTACTATCAGCTTTTAACTTTTAAAACACCTGCATCTATACCAACATAAATTAAACACGTGCATTCAAGTTACAAAACCAAATACATACATAAAACCTTACTATAGCAATTTAATAAACTATTATATCATAATAAGATATAATATTATTAAAAAAATTATTACATATAATAATAATGTTGATTACATATAATCTCATTTGCTTAATATTAACTCAACTTTTTTGTGATAGAAATTTATGTAATGTTCCTTCATCCCAATATTAACAATTTTTTTTAATTTATTTAATAATGTTATTAATTATTACATTAAAAATGATATGTAATATACATAATATATATCATAAGAAACTATTAAAAATGAGTTTACACATGTTTTAAGGTTTAATAAAAAGATCAAAAATAAATTTAAAAAATGTTTTTTTTTTTAATTTATAGTTTTATATTTTTTTTTTAAATTAATTTTTATTTTTAATATATATATATATATATATATGAAATGACAATTTATTCATTTAATTTTAACTTTATGTTTAAAATTCAAAATTATAAATACATGGTTTAAAAACATATTTTGAATATTGAAAAAGTAATTTATGTTTCAAATTTCAAAATTAATATATTTTATTTTATGAGTACATTACTTAACAAGTACAGTAATCATATTATATTCAAAAGTAATTTATGTACTCAAAAGTTCTTTACTTTTAGTCATATCAAAGATGATTTTTTTATTTGTTTTATTTTAGAGATCTTTTCAATTTAACTTAACCATAGTTGCATTGGTTATAGTGTAAGAGATGAGTTGTAAATATACCTTCCCCACAAAATAACTAACTCGTAATATTTTACTATATCTCTTATGAGGCCCATTTTAGACTTCAAAATTTCCCTAATGTCATCCCATATTCGACAATGCTTGTGGTTGTACATGCAAAGCAGTTGTACGACTAAGTGATTCAAAACTTCCATTTGTCTAATTGTCTGTGGATGGAAGGCTATCGACAAAGAAAGTCTCGTGTTGAGATGTTCCGAGAGAGTTTTCCAAATGGTGCTGACAAATCTAGCATCTCTATCGAAAATAATGGTCAAAGAAGAGTTGAGCAGTCTGTTGTGCTATCGTAGTATTCTTACATGGTATAAGTATAGCCATCTTGGAAAACCTGTCGACCACTACTAATATCGTGTCATGCTGATGTTTGGTAGTAGGATATCCCAGCAGGTAGTCCATAGAAATAGATTCCCATGGCCAAATAGGAACTGGAAGGGGTGTGTATAGTCCTTGTCATCGATTCAGTGGTTTGGCAATGGAACAAACCATGCATGATCGAATGTACTTGTTGACGTCATATTTAAGTGAAGGCCAGTAGAAATATTTTTTGAGGATAATAAGTGTTTTTGCGACTCCAAAATGTCATGCATTCTTTCTGTAGTGCACGTCCCAAATGAGCTTCTACAGTACTCATCGGTCAGTACACAAAGTTGTCCAAGCTTGTATAGCAAGGTGTCTTTTAGGAATTAGTCAGTAGTAGACAACATATCGGTCTGAATTTGTCGATATATATCAGAGAATTTACATTCTACAGAATACGTTTCACAGATGTTTGTGAAACGTGTTTTTCCTTTGTGCTTAGCTTCAAGCTTGCTAGAGTAATGGAATGCATCCGCAAGCATGCTGATAGTCAGAAACTCCATCTCTTGTTGAATGTATGGAGATAAACCGCTGACGTACTTCAAGACAAGAAATTTCTCTTCTTCTTGGATGCCAAGTCTAGCCATGAGTCGATAGAACTCATCGGTGTAACTTTGTATAGATTGGTATTTCCACTGCCTTAGCTGCTGCTACTTTTTATATTATTGTTCAAGATACTTGGGGGGGTAGAACTGTCACATGCCCCAATTTGCAAAACAATTTTTATGTTTTTGAGGAACATTATGTTAGATTTTATGTTAAATTTTGTAATTAATAACCAAGTGGGGTCAAGGATAATTTAATATATTGCAGAATATTTATTAATAAATAAATAAAAGATGAGAAAACAGCTTAGGGAAGCTGTTAAATGAGTGTTTAATCGTTACTTGGTGGAGGAGACTAGGTTGAGAGAAGATTGACATGTGGTAGCATCCTCAAACTACTTCTAGCTATTGTAGGTGGCAACTTCTCTATTTTTGTGGTCATGATTCTCCAAGAAAGTGGAACAGGAGCAGGTGGCTAATTAAGTAAAAACTGACCCAAAAGACCTAAGCATGCTAATAAAACTTCCCATTGAAGACAGTGGAGGCTACTCATTCTGAATTTGTGATCATTCTGAATGAATGAAGTGCACATGTGAATTCAATGGAGGGGACTAACTGAAGTAAGTTTGAGGGGATAAGTGCTGAAGACTAAACTAGTGCATCTATTCTAAGCTGAGTTCATATTGCTGTAAGCAGAACTGAGTTACTGTTGAACACTTAGTGGAGTTGTAGAAGATCTCAAGACTACTTCTTTCACCCAGTACTCTACCAGTAGGATTAGGATACAAGCTCGGGGGTCCTGAGAATTGCAGTCTATCTCTTCTCCAGGAGTTGGTTGGGAGGAACATCCTCCTTAAGTTGTTGTCACCTCATCTATACTTTCAGGTTTTGATTAGTTCAATTATTTTATTTATTCACTGCATTTGGAAAGTTTAAGAGTTTTCATTAATATGGTATATTGTTGTTTTAATTCTGTTAAGGGATAAATAGAAAAATTATATATGCTGTGAAAATTAGTAACTAACTAGATTAGGGTAAATCAGTAAAGAAGTTTCTGAGTAATTTGATAGATAGGAAAAATTAACTAAATTGTATTTTTCCATGCCTTTTGCAAGGAAGTACTCTAGTACAGCAGGTATATTTATTTCAAATAAGTAGATTCAATAAAACTTGAATGCAGATGCAAATGATTACTTTCTATAGGATTTTGTGTAAATTATTTACAGAACATTAGCTACATTTGTATTATCTACTTAAAAGTATTTAAATTAAGTAATTAAAGATAAAAGAACAAGTTTAAATAATACATACTAGTATGTATAATATTTTATACAGTAAAACTAGTAAAGTTACAAATTATAAATCTAGTAAGTAGACCTAAATAAATAAAATAGGAACAGTAAAATATTTAAACTAGGTTAAAATTAGTAAAAAAACATTTTTTAGATTAACTATTTACCTAGTTAGTTCATTCATGAGAAAATGTAAACTAGGTTAAACTTAGTAAAAAAATATTTTTTAGATTAACTATTTACCTAGTTAGTTCATTCATGAGAAAATGTAAAATAGGTTTACTGAAACGAAAATACTATCTCTATAAACCATTAAGAATAATTAGGGTTTATAAAAGATCTGTTCTTTCACAACATAATGAAGTAAAAATTTATAATACTAAAACCTAGCGGTATATTCCAGAAAATTCCAGAAAAGAAATACATTACTATTTTCCAAAATTTATTGCAGTATTATTAATTTTATTGCTAGCAAAATAATTCATAACCAAAGATTATTAAATCATAGTCCTTTTAATAAGAAACAAAATATCTTACTATTCTAATTAAATCTATCCATCGAAAAAGTAAATAACAATAAAAATAGTTAAAATAAACCAAATATACATAATTATAAACCAAACAGAGATACTGCTAAAACAGCATTAAGCTGTGAAAATCCTTTTAATAATAAAAACGAACTGAACAAACTGAGTCTCGGCTCGCAGCCTTTTATTTATCAGTCAAAGCTTAAAAGCTTACATTAAAGTATCAATACTTAAACATGGTTCACAAAATCGAAACCACCATTTGTTTAGCTACGAAATCCCTTTACCAAAGCGAGTAGTGTTGTAAGAACAGCCCTCAAAGTTTCCTTTAAAAACCCTAATCAAATCCTCTTGAGGCGACCAAAAGGCCTGACAATAAATTCACGACTTAAAGCGAGTTTTAAAAAAAAAAAGTATCCCCATACATTCAACTAAGGCCGACAAGGCTCAAAACTAAATATGTAAGTCACGACTGTGAAAGCCCATACTCGCACATTACAAACAGTCACTAGAGATTTTAAAAATAGCAATTAAAAGAAACAACAAAGTAACTAATGACCACAGTGGAACCAACAACCACAACACATGGAAGTGCCATAAAAATCCACCTCACAACTGTGCAGGAGAAAAACCCCAGGTGAAACCGAGGCTTACCAGTTTCAAAGCCTTCACAAAATATCTATTGATGAAGTTAACAGTACTTCGAGCCACCTTGATGAGCCTGCACAAATAAAATCAACAGCAGATGAAGGGTTAGTACATAAATCTTTAAATAAATAATTTTATATTTATTTTAAAACAGTAAATAGTCAAAATTCTTACCTAGAGCACGGTGCAGCTACTGGATGTAGCAGTCTTACCCTGCTTCCCTCGTGAGAATTACAAACTGAAGTGGAACCATGCCAACATAAACATGCAAGTGTGCAGTATTCAAGATGGAGTCTCAAGCCATGGCAAGATAAGACCAAAACCCTCATGGAGGAATGAACAATCATTAAGAACTCAGTTCACGTAGTGAACAAACCCCATCACACTCTTTACTAATTTAGAGTTCCAACTCTCATAGTTACGCGAAGGTGAAGACAAACCCTTAGTACTCTCAACACAGTTAAAAAACCACCTCACGATGGCAGCAAGACTGCTTACTCACCCTTTTACACCAGCTCGTAAGGCTCACAAAGGCCTGTGTGCTTTTTAATGGAGGTTCGACATCAAGCATGGCATCCACGAGCTCTTGGCTCGACCACTCCACAACCTAGACAACACAAAGCACATTTTTAGGGTTTAAATCCAGTTATATGGCGTTTCAAGTCAATGAAAACCATAAGCTTTATTCACCAACCATGTGTCCATCAATAATTTACAAATTATGGGTATCAAGCTATAGTGGAAAGTATTGATTGTTAACCTACACAAATCATTTGGGTTTTAAGTCAAAACCTTATAACATTATTACATAGTAACAATATTTTCCCTTGTTTCAATTTCTTTGGTTATAACCATAAGGTATTAAAAATTGAAAAGCGCTCATTATACTAGAGACCTTGGAATTACAATATTCTATCTATCTTATTCTTAGTATTAAATAATTTTTTTACTTGATAGTAATAAGACCACAACCATGGAGATAAATTAACCTTCCATAAACGTACATAACCATATATCTTGTATTTTGGAAGGTGTTCATTTACAATAGGGTTTTGTGCATAGTTTAACTATAACCTTAGCATTTATAAGAATTCCTCTATTTTGTTTTTAACACCTACTATTGATAATGATATTATACAAATCAAGGAAAATAAACAAGTTACAGGAATATAGCTATTCATAAAAAAATCCTGAAGCTGGGATTAGTATAATAATACATTTAGAAATTACAATATATCCATTGCAATCAGAAGCTCATATAAAACACGGTTTATATACTGGAGAACTAGGTAAGAATACATGGCTTAGAAGAATTACTAACATAGAGTATTTAAAGTTTAAAAAGAACTCAAATAGATAAGAACAGTACCATATCCCAATCTCTAAATGACAAAGATGTAGTTATGGATGCAAGTATGTATAACATATCTTCTCGTTTATGAAATTATTTAGGCCACTAAACTCTTATTGGCAAGAGTAGAACTGTTCTTAATCTATAACATCCCAAAATGAAATATAAGCATATAATTGAAAATACAAGAAGGGAGATTATTTGGATCAAGTATTATAGTGGTAAACTTGACTGCACATAACCCATCATTTCACAGTATTGTTTTTACCATCATTTATGCAATTTGATAACATTAGAAATATCAACAATACCTTCTTTAGGGTCAAGCTGCAAACAAACATTTTTACTAGCATTTTATCCTATGCTAGTTGAATATTATACTCGATCTGGATATTTTACTGGTAACAACACTACTTACCTATTTAGAACCTATAAAATAAGCATCATTCCATGCGTTAGTTGTAAGCTAAGTAAGCCCTGATCTCATCTAAGATTCTTTCCTACTTGACAAAAGAAAGTAATAACACACTTAGTATCAAATTAAGTTGCAATTTCCTTTGTTGCTTCCAAAAAAACACAATTTGTTGTGTTTACATCCCTAACATAATACTTCAAAATAGACTAATAAATTATATAGATCTAAAGAAACATAATGCTCTTTGTTAATTATTACTGTTTGAATAACCGCTAACAGTTATTGGTTCATTAGCAATGGCAACCTTGAACATTTTAGGTTACATGAAAAATTTTAAAATTTTAATGAATTTTTGGGTTATTACAAGAACTCATTTCAGACATATTTGAGAAATTTTACCCATGTGTTTATGGGGTCGTCTTCTTTTTCCATCTTTGTCGATAGATTCTCCCACCAACAGTGTATAGAGGTCGAATTTTTTAAGGATGCAATGGTGATCTTTTCCGCTTCTAAGATTTGATTCACTGTGTAGTAAGATTCCAATTGTTGTACCCAATTGTCAACGGATTCCGCATCAATATTTTCTTCAAGGTCCGGTATGTCCATATTCATTTGCACTTTGAAGGGGGTAATTTTATCAGAGTGATGCCACTTCAAGGATTCCCCGGAGTTTGAAGTGAATCGCATAAGAATCTCACTAAACTGGGCAAACATTTCGGTCCTCTAGCGAGCCAGTGCTTTTTCTATGAGTTGTTATGTCTTCTCAGTTGCATGTCTATTGTCTACTTATTTGACCATCTTTTGTGAAGTCGAAGGAAGTATCTGCTTGATTTGTTGGGTTTGCGAGCATCTTTGAACATGCATAAGTTAAATAACTTCGATGGAAGTGCTTATGTAACTTAACCTCTGGACAAGATCTTGCTCTGATACCAATGATCTAGGCCGTTCCCAGGTGCATGCTAGGGACAACAGTTGACTGAATGATCAGAAAGATCTATTATGGTAGAAGCATATAAAAAGAACCATCAAAGCAGAAAATACACTTAGGTCGATAGAAAGTATACATGTAATCTCCCCAAAAATTGAAAAAAAAAATTTATAGGCTAGTGAAAACTACCCAAAGGGGATCATTATTACTTATACGGAATTACATGTGCTACTAATACTTTCAATCTATTCAGAAACTTCCCTTACAGTCTTGTTAATATATTAACCATTCAGTGATTATTAGTTCGTTTACTTCTAATGTCTTAATTCTGTTATTTAAACTATTTGTACATCTTAGTTATTACTATAGGTGAATTAATGAATTGTATAGATCATTGTTTTACTCCTACACATGTGTACTTTATTTATTTAATAATAACTAACTTAACTTTGTTGATGGGAGCAAAGTGGTGGAGTGGCGGGACTTGTTCTCCCATGACGATCTAAGAGGTAAGGTATTACTTGGATATGCAGGCTTACTTGGTTCAATCGAACTAAGGAACCTCTTTTATTTACTTACAAAGTTCATTACTTTGCGACGGGATCAGATGTAAAGTGTGTTTGACTGTCTTGATCCTAGAGGACCCGCTTCTAGTTGTTATGTTGTTTGTCAACTTGGTTTTATAATTTGGTAAGTGTCGTTATCGTCAATGTAGCTACTACGGCTAAATTTCCTGTACACTAATTATTCTTAGTTATGTTTTGAATTCATTAGTCTATATGCCATTAATACATTTTACGTTCTATGTATGTTCTCACTATACCTATTAACATCTCTCAGGTTCTTTTATTTACAGGTTAATATATTGGCTTAAGAGCAGAGATTTGGATTTTATAGTCTGAGATGTTATCATGGGATACTTTGTATTCCATGGTTCTTAAGCATAAACATATTGTTATTAAGGGACTTAAAACCCTAAGCTCTAAACATATGGGCTAAACATTACCTAACTACTTAAGCATGGTTCTATGACTTTGGACTAGCGCATCCTCTAGACTATGTAATATTGCAATTCTATCCTAAAGCAAACTTTGTAATATCATAACGTGTATTAGAGTTTGGGTGGCGACATATCATATGGTATAAACCATACCATAGCAGGGTTTAAGCTATTAGCATGGTGAATCAAACCCATGATATTGCAACGATGTTGAACTGTGTGTAATTTTTAAACCTATGCAGAGAAGCAAGGCATACATATTATTTTAAGAAAAATAGAGATTACAACACATCATTCACACATAAACACATAGAATTACCCTAGAAAACCTTAACCGAGAAAACCAGAAAACCTTGGAGCCACACCTCCTATTTTCTTATCATTACATTATGAGATCCTCACAATACAAAATATAAGTATTCAGCAACATCCAAATACCCTAATACATTAACTGAGATTAGAAAATGACTCCAATCCCTTAACCGGGATTAAGTTACATATTTTTAGACAAATTCTAAAAATAGCCACAAACAGCTATAAATAGCCATAAAATCTATAAATAGCCAAAAAAATTTGCTCGCTATGCTCGCATCAGAAACAGCCTAATGGCCATTTCCAAACGGAAACAGTGCCTATGGCCTGTTTCTGTCGAAGGTCCTTTTGGGATCACCAAGTTGCAGCGCTGACATGCGCACCTCCCCTCCATACATACATACAAAGAATATAACATATACCCAACACTATGGACAAGTAGGTTTGGAAACTCAAAGTGGTTACTAGATGGTGCATTTATCGTTCTTGGAAATTGTGGCAGCCCCAAAGCTTAAGGCTTGGCTCACGATTTAGTTTGGCCATTTCGTTAGGGTATGTGGAGGAAATGGGTCTCAGCTCTGTGCTGCGAAGGAGACTACATCCTAGAGAAGAAGTTAAGCTTCTTTTGGTTTTGTGACTGCATTCTATGCTTGGTTTCGTGGCTCCTTCGTAGTTATACTCCTCATCCCTGTCGTGTTTGATTGTGGTTGCAGGTAGCAGGGTAACGATGGTGGGATGGCTCCAATTCATTGTAGCTCCAATGTGTTGCAATTGAGGCCATGGTAAGCATGCTAATCAAGCTTATGCTTGTCACCTTTCATCCCTATGGGCAGAGCTAAGTTTCGACTGGTTGTTGGTTGGGGTTTTATGCTATAGCGATTTCTATTTTTTCCTTCGTGCTTATGATTAAAGACTTGGGTTTTGAATGTTAAGGCGTTATGCCATGAATCGATTCTTATGCCATTCGGCTCTATGTAATTTCATTTTCGTTATGTGAATCCATATTTTGGTTTTGGGCTTTATAGCCATGGGCTGCACCATTGCTTGCAATGGTGCCATAGCACATTGGCACGCCTGTGTAAACCTCGTTCTCTGCCTTTAATGGCAATTGTGTACCAGACTTGGGATATATGTGTAAATAGATATGTGTATGGTTTTTATATAATGGTAATGGTTAACTTGTTTTCTTGTGTATACGATTCCCTTCTGCATTTTATTGAGCACTATGTTTAAATGGAAATGGGGTCTTAAAAAAATAGAGGCATTCGCCTAATCGGATGCTCTGTGTGTAATGCCAATGTTTAGCTTGGATAATGTAATATTTGGACAGCGTGGGTAAAGGCCATGCCATAAATGGCATTAGAATTTCCCACAGTGCTACGATAGCTTGTATATTATTGTTTATGGTATTCGGTTCTTATGTAAAATGGTTTGTGGAAATCCATGGGTTGGAAACCATGGTGTCCAACGCTTACAGTAGGTGTATATTTTAATGGAATGTGTATTAAAAAATGTTATCGATTGAGGCCATGCTGTAGCTAGGGTCTTACGACCTCAATGCTAGCGTATGCATTGTTATTTATATGGCAATTTATGTGTTTGTAAAATACAGCCTGCAGGCTTAGTGTAAATCATGGCCTGTGTAGTGATATAAATAATGGAATTACATACAAGTTTGATTCCTGTACAAATAGTTACGATATGGCTTTTATTTGTTTTGAGAACCAATCGTAAGGTTATACGATTTGGATTTTCTGTTTACTATAATATACTATGACTGTTATTAGTGTTCTTACCCTACGTTTTGGACATCCTTGGGATTTGATGTCGTGACCTCTGTGGGCATAAAAAGGGTTTTTAATGTAACGAAGTTGTAAATTAAATGTATTTTAATAAATAAAACAAACCGGGATTGCACACCCATAGGATTTGATTCCTATTACTGTTTGCAATATATGGATTTATGGTATGATTTTGATGTTGTTTTACTCTGATATGTTTTACTGTATAATATATATTATTTTAATTTGGATAACGTAATGTTTGTTGAGTTATGTGATTTTGTTTATGGTTATGTATTTGTGGATAAGTTAGAACCATGGATTCTGTTATAAGAGTTTTGATCAAAGAATTGTAAAGGACCACCTGGATGGTCACAATGCCTCCTTGTATTATTTATAATGTTGCTTTATTGATGTGGAGTATTTTTAATGTAATTTGTAATATGGATACAGACCTTGAAAGGTCTTAGATGAGTTATTTAATTTTGGAATTTTAAATCTATAGATAGTTTTGATATATGTTTATACCTGATGGCCTTATCTGTATATATATTTATTTAGGAATTCGTTATGTTTGTAAATAATACCCTAAGTTATCTATTTAGTATATTTATGTCTTTAAACTTACTCCTATGATTAAATCTGCTATAATCTCAAACATGTCTCTACTGACAAATGTAATGTGTCAGTAGAGATATAAATAATAGGTGAGCATTAAATAGCAGGTCTAGATTTACCTAGTTTACAGTATTAATTTCTGAATATTTAATGAATACAGAAAACAAACTTTAGAGCTAGAAACCTAGCTATATACAACCTATGATAATATTTACCATCCTAGTTAGTCTTGAAGAGAATAAAAACCCTAGTAGAATCTAGGCAGAACATCAATTGCATAGGGTTAGTAAATTCATTGGAAACATTCATCTAACATATTCATTATATAATCTAGAAGATAGCATAGACAGTCTAGGGTTAGATTTTAAGAAATGTAACCCTAGGAGATATGGACAAAATCAATCAACTCCAAGGTTAATAATATATATAAAAGATTTACATAAAGCAGCCAGCATTTACCCTAGAAATTAAATTTGACATACTAAGAACTCATACATGTAATTTATCTTCCTAAATCTCCTTTAATGGCTGAACCTGCACACTTTTTAAATAACCAGCATTATCAATTTAAGACAGATATGACCTCTAATTTTGATGACCAAATCACTTGGGAACAACCATGTTCCTCCCAACCATGACCTGGAACCATTTCTGGTTCTAATCTAGATCCCCCCAAGATGGACTCCAACATGCAAGTAGCTTAGAGCTCCTAAGATAGGGTTTCCTAACTGGTAATCAGTTCTGAATCAATCCTCTTTTCCTTGCAAGAAACGTTCTCCAAGAAAACACTTAAGAGCCAAAAACAGGCAAAATAATAATTCTCCTAGATGATAATCAGAACCCCAAGCCTTTGCATGGCTTGAGTCTTTATAGATAGACTTTTTAGTAAAAGGGGCAGTTAAATCAAGAAATCCTTGATTTCTTGATTTAACCCTTTTTAATTTACTGGGGCAATTTTCAATTCTTAACCTAGGAACTTTTAACTAGTTCCTAGTTAGTCTTTCATATATATTTCACAATTTCTTAATCCTTTAATAATAAATACTAATTGGTGGATCTTCTCTTCTTTATTTATTCAATTATATAATTAATCATAATTAATTCTTTATACATACTATGTATAAAATACATAGTATTAAAATACTTGTTAACATTTGCCTTTGGGCATCATGTATTATGATCCCTAAACTTAACAACACTTCTTCATGAAGGTCAAGTAGATAGATGGTTCAAGTCTACTAGGATAGGAAAATATAAACATCCTTGCATGTTGGATTTTCCTCGTATAACATGGTACCTCTTCAGTACTTGATGAGAATACAGAAATTCAAAATTTCATTTAATCACTTATAAATAAGTATGATGAGATCAATATTTTTCTCGAGTCATTTTCACTTGAAAGTTATTAAATTATTTTCAATAACCCCTAGCGCTTACCAGAGCCCATACATCAACACTTATAACAGGGAGTTACAAACATATTGCATTTCTAGAGCTCTCGCTCAACACTAAAAGTTAGGATGTACTTGTACGATACACCTAGGATACAATGACCAAGGATCCGATGCTCCAGAGATTATGCTCAACATCAACATGGAATGCTCCAAATCTTATGCCCAAAATTTCCAATTATATTTTCATGTGCTCCAGAGCTTTATGCTCAACACAAAATGCTAGTACTCATGTGATCTAGAGCCTCTCACTCAACACAAAACATCTCATCGATCATGTGCTTCAGGGTTCACACCCAACGCAAAACATTTCATCAATTATGTGCTTCAGGGTCCACGCCCAACACAACCAACATATACATACATATATATATCATCAACAATTTGCTTACGCCCAATATACAAAACAAATCATCATGTTCATATGCAGTGGGGTCTTTGACCCAATATAAAATAAAACATCAATATAATCATCATAGGCTCATGCCTATAAATGGTAGGTCCAAAATTCAGGATATTACATCCCTCCCCGCTTAGAACAACATTGTCCCTGGTGTTCTAGGAACTCTGAATGATATTATGAAACAAGGCGGGGTAAGCCTTTCTCATGGTGGCCTCATTCTCCTAGGTAGCCTCATCTACCTAAAAGTGCTTCCACTACACTTTCAATTGGACTACAGTGCACTTCCAAAGCTACACTTCTCTCTTGTCCAATATATGCAAAAGCTTAGGGGCAAATTCCCCCTCAAGTTCCACCTGTAATAATGACCAATCAATGACATGCTTAGTGTCATAAACATATTTCTTTAGTAAAGATGCATGAAAAACATTATGAACTCTTACATGTGCAGGTAATGCTAGTTCATAAGCCACTGGTCCTTTCTTGGCCAAAATTTCAAAATGTACACAAAATCTAGGTGCTAACTTACCACACCTACCCAAGCTCAACGAGCTTCATTTTGCTTTCACTTTAAAGTAGAGATGCTCACCTACTTGATAGTATTTATCTTTTCTTTTCTTATCCGCATAACTTTTCTTACAGTCTTGTGCCTCTTTAAGGTTTCCCTAGACCTTGGTAACTAATTGTTCCAAGTCTAATAATAGGTCAAGCCCTAACATGAGTTGATCCACTGTACTGTCCCAAGTAACTGGGGTCCTACACTTCCGTCCATAGAGTACCTCGAAAGGACTCATCTTGGCGGAATCCTGATACCCATTGTTATATGCAAACTCTGCAAGGTGCAGATAATCCTCCCACTTAATAGGGTTGTTCATGACATACATTTGAAGCATGTCTTCAACAATTTGGTTTACTCTTTCAGTCCGCCCGTCCGTGTGCGGGTTATAAGCAATGCTAAATTTCAGCTACGTCTCTAATCCAGAGAATAAAGATCTCCAAAATTTTCCTATAAACTTAACATATTGATCTAATATAATTGCTTTGGGTATCCCATGCAGTCTAAATATCTCTTTTAGAAAGATATCAGCAATGTTCACAGCCTTGTAGGTCGATTTCACAGGGATGAAGTGTGCTGCCTTTGATAGCTTTTCAATGACTATGAAGATGGAATGATTTTGATTCTTGCTTTTTGGTAATCCAGTGATAAAATCCATACTAATAACCTCCCACTTCCATTCCTGAATGGGAAATGGTTGTAGCAATCTTGAAGGATGCTAGTGCTCAGCTTTAACTAGTTGGCATTCCTGACATTTTGCAATAAACATTGCAATGTCAACCTTTAAATTACGCCAGAAAAAAATGTCTCTTGACGGTAGATATCATCTTTTGATATCCCGGGTTCCCCAAGTAGGGTGCCCTATGAAATTCTATGAGGATGTTGGACTGAATGTCCCCTCCACTTGGAACATACAATCTATCCTTGGACCATAGTAGTCCAGAGTCATCCACCTTGTATTCCTTCTGTTGTTGAAACAACCGGTCCTCTTGGACCTACTTGAGGATTTCCACATAGAATGGGTCAACCTTGTTGGTTGTTCTAATCTTCTCATGCAAATCTATATTAGTTTGACTCAAGGTCACCTCATATATCATATGAGTTCGTCGACTCAAAGCATCGACAACTTTGTTCTCCTTGCCCTTAATATGCTTTAGTTCAAAGTGATACTCACTCAGGAAAGCCAACCATCTAGCTTGCCTCGCATTCACATGGGGTTGATCGAATAAATACTTTAGACTCATATTGTCAGTCTTTAGAAGGAACTTCCTTCCCATGAGGTAGTTCCTCCACATCTTCAGAACATGGATAATGGCCGCTAGCTCAAGATCATGCGTGGGATAATTATGATCATGCTCTTTTAATTTTCGCGATTCATAACAGATCGCATGATCGTTTTGCAAGAGGACTCCTCTAGGTCCTTCCTTTCTTGCATCTGTGCATACAACAAAATCCCCATCGAGATCCGCAATCTGCAACACTGGTGCGGTCATCAAAAGCTACTTAAGATTTTGAAAACTTTCCTCACACTTGTCAGTCCAAAAGAACTTGTTTGCTTTCTTTTGTAAAGCCATCATGGGGAAAGCAATTCTCGAGAAATTATCAATGAGCTTTCGATAATATCTGGCTAATCCCAAGAATGACCTAATGTCAGTGACACTAGTCATGGTAGGCCAATCCTTTATAGCTTGAATCTTTTTCAAGTCCACAGGTATTCCTGCCTCAGATATGATGTGACCTAGGTACTATACTTTTGGTTTGTAAAAATCACATTTATTAAACTTAGCGTAGAGTTGGTGTTCTCTCAACACTCAAAGTACTATGCAAAGGTGTTTTTCGTGTTCCTCTTTATTCTTGGAATAAACCAGGATGTCGTCAATAAAGACTAGTACAAACTTATCCAGATATTTACTGAATATGTTGTTCATCACACACATAAAGTTTGCAGGTGCATTGATCAACCCAAACGGCATCACTACAAACTTGTAGTGCCCATACCTCAATGAAAGGCGATCTTGGGAATATCTTCATCTTGGATCTGTACCTGATGGTACCTAGGTCACAGGTTAATCTTCAAAAATATTTTGGCTCCTCCCACCTGGTCGAACAAATCATCGATCCTAGGGAGCGGGTAATAATTCTTTATAATCATTTTGTTCAACTAACGGTAATTAATGCACATCCGCATCGTACCGTCCTTCTTCTTTACGAGAAAAATTGGTGCTCCCCAAGGGGACACACTGGGTCCGATATACCCTTTCTCTATTAACTCCTACAACTGCAGTTTGAGTTCCACCAATTCTGGTGCACTCATGCAGTAAGGGGCTTTGGAGGTTGGAACTAATTCTGGGATCAGTTCGATGGAAAAGTCTAGGTCTCATTTTGGAGGTAATCGAGGGATTTCCTTTGGAAACACATCCTTGAATTCTTCAAGAATGGAGAATTCTTCTATGTGTTGTTCTCTATCAGACTCTATGTCTCGGATGTTCACCGCAAACAACTTGCAGCCCTTCCTAACACACTTCTTTGCTTGTAAGGCAAAGATTTTTCTTACAGAAACTTTCTTTAGGATGCCTTGAACCTTCACTTGGTTCTCTTGGCTATCAGTACACAAGATAGACCTGTGTAGACAATCAAGCATGACATGGTTCTCTTCCAACCAGTCCATGCCGATAAGAATACTATACGATCCTAAAGGTAGAATGTTCAGGTTTACCTTAGTAAGGAAACCATTCAGGTTTACTTCACATTCTTTGACAATTTCTGAAACCTTTCGTTTTGTACCGGTGGCTAACTATACCAGCCAAGGTTTAACATGCTTTACTTTGCCTAACTTGCATAAATCAACAATCTTAGGTGCAACATAGCTCCGGTAAGCACTGGGATCAACTAAGTATTGAAACAGATGTGTTCAAGATCTTACCTTCAATATCAACCATTGTAGCTTGATGGTCCACGTGTCAGCCATCTAATGTTGCATAGATTCACAGGGTTCTCGCTATATCCTCAACAGTAGGTTCTTCTTGCAGGTTATGCAAGACCCCATTGTTCTTGTTCTTACAATCTCGGGCATAATGCAGCCCGTTGCACTTCCATCACTTGATCGCTTAAGGGGTAGCATTCACTCCACTCACCACTTGCTTATTACCATTAGGAGCTGGTACATAAGGCTTCGTACCAGTTTTGTTGAAGTTCTTGTTCACTTGAAAGCTGTTATTTTGCTTTTTATAAGGCTGCGAGTTTGACCCAGGCTTGCAGTTATCAAAAAATTTTCTATATTTTTCTTTGTTTCAGTTCTGGTTTTCTTTCCGTAACTACCCATGCTCATAGCAAAGTCGGGCCTTGTGTAGTGCAGTATCCAGAGTCCTTGGCACGTCGAATTCAATCCTGTCCCGAAAACTAGAAGGAATACATCCTAGGAACTGTTGGATATTCACCTTCTCTTCTTTGATATACGGTACATAATGCAGCAGATCTAGAAATATGTTTATAAATGCATCCATAGTCATGGACCCCATGCGCAGTTCATGGAACTCTTTTACCTTGCGTTCAAAGAACCTTTCTGACATTCATTTTTCTTGGAAAATATTTCGGAAGTTTTCCCAGTTTATTTCTCGCAGCTCATCTTTCTTGGTGTGCTTTAAATCTCACCACCATCTTGTTTCCTTACCATTCAGGTTGTAGGTGGAAATCCTAGCGTGCATCACACTAGAATAGTTATGAACTTGGAAATACTTACTCATTCCTAGCAACCATTATTCAGCCTTTTCTTCTGTATTTACTTCACCTTCATAGGTCGGGGCTCTTATTTTTGGAAACTCCCCCTGAAGACTGTCATCACTTCTTTGCGTCTTTATCCATGGAGAAAGTGAGTCATCACTAGCAGGACTGTGATGGTCTCCTTTAGTTGCTTTAGGTGTACCTTCTTTTTCTGCTTCTCTTGGGTTGCTCACCCACTCATGGTACAGTTCTCTTTTCAATCTGTTGGTGGACTGGGTAGGTTTATGTTGCGGGTTCCCTCCCATCATGTTACGCAATAATGCTTCATTTATAGCTTGTTGTTCCTTTCTTTCATTTAGACTGTCTTCTCTGAAAATTTTTAGTTCAGCTTGAAGACTGTGCAAATTTTTTAGCACATCAGAGTTTATCCCGACCACCAAGTTTACCTCCGAGGTGGGGGTGGTCATTTCTTCCTACTGATTGTTTTCTTCCTCAGTATTCATAAAATGAACAGTGCTGTAAAAATTTTCCTGTAACACAAAAAATTTTAATAGCAGCAAAAATTACTTATCATACTTTATTTTATCTGCATGAAGTCTCTCAATATTGAAACTAGGCTGTGATACCACTTGTAATGTCCCCAAAAATTGAAAATAAAAAAAAAAATTATAGGCTAGTGAAAACTACCCAAAGAGGATCATTATTACTCATACGGAATTACATGCGCTACTTATACTTTCGATCTCTTCAGAAACTGCCCTTTCTATCTTGTTAATCTATTAACCATTCAGTGATTATCAGTTCGTTTACTTCTTATGTCTTAATTTTGTTATTTAAACTATTTGTACATCTTAGTTATTACTATAGGTGAATTAATGAATTGTATAGATCATTGTTTTACTCTTGTACATGTGTACTTTGTTTATTTAATAATAACTAACTTAACTTTGTTGATGAAAACAAAGTGGTGGAGTGGTGGGGTGGTGGGACTTTTTCTCCCATGATGATCTGAGAGGTAAGGTATTACTTGGTTACGCGGGCTTACTTGGTTCAATTGAACTAAGGCACCTCTTTTATTTACTTACATAGTTCATTACTTTGCGATGGGCTCAAATGTAAAGTGTGTTTGACCGTCTTGATCCTAGAGGACCCACTGCTAGTTGTTATGCTGCTTGTCAACTTGGTTTTATAATTCGGTAAGTGTCGTTATCATCAATGTAGCTACTATGGCTAAATTTCCTGTACACTAATTAATCTTCGTTATGTTTTGAATTCGTTAGTCTATATTCCATTAATACATTTTACATTCTATGTATGTTCTCACTATACCTATTAACAACTCTGATGTTCTTTTATTGACAGATTAATATATTGGTTTAAGAGTAGAGCTTTGGATTTTATAGTCCGAGATGTTATCATGGCATACTTTGTATGCCATGGTTCTTAAGCGTAAACATATTGTTACTAAGGGACTTAAAACCCTAAGCTCTAAACCTATGGGCTAAACATTATCTAACTACTTAAGCATGGTTCTATGACTTTGGACTAGCGCATCCTATGGACTATGTAATATTGTAATTCTATCCTAAAGAAAACCGTTGTAATATGATAACGTGTATTAGAGTTTGGGTGGAGACATATCATATGGTATAAACCATACCATAGCAGGGTTTAAGCTATTAGCATTGTAAATAAAACCCACGATATTGCAACGACGTTGAACTATGGACAAGTGGGTTTGGAAACTCAAAGTGGTTACTAGCTGGTGCATTTATCGTTCTTGGAAATCATGGTAGACCCAAAGCTTAGGGATTGGCTCATGATTTAGTTTGGCCATTTCGTTAGGGTCTGTGGAGGAAATGGGTCTCAGCTCTGTGTTGCGAAGGAGACTACACCCTGGAGAAGAAGGTAAGCTTCTTCTGGTTTCGTGACTGCATTCTATGCTTGGTTTCGTGGCTCCTTCATAGTTATACTCCTCATCCCTGTCGTGTTTGATTGTGGTTGCAGGTAGCAGGGTAACGATGGTGGGATGGCTCCACTTCGTTGTAGCTCCAATGTGTTTCAGTTGAGGCCACGGTAAGCCTACTAATCAAGCTTATGCTTGTCACCTTTCAGCCCTGTGGGAAAAGCTAAGTTTCGACTAGTTGTTGGTTGGGGTTTTATGCTATAGCAATTTCGATTTTTGCCTTTGGGCTTATGATTATAGACTTAGGTTTTGAATGTTGAGGCGTTATGCCATGAATCGATTCATATTCCATTCGGCTCTATGCAATTTTTTTTTCGTTATGTGAATCAATATTTTGGTTTTGGGCTTTATAGCCATGGGTTGCACCATTGCTTGCAATGGTGCCATAGCCCATTGGCACGCCTGTGTAAACCTCATTCTCTGCCTTTAATGGCGACTGTGTACCAGAGTTGGGATCTTTGTGTAAATAGATATGTGTATGGTTTTTATATAATGGTAATGGTTGACTTGTTTTCTTGTGTATACGATTCCCTTCTACGTTTTATTAAGCACTATATTTAAATGGAAATGGGGTTTTAAAAAAATAGAGGCATTTTCCTAATCGGATGCTCTGTGTGTAATGCCAATGTTTAGCTTGGATAATGTAATATTTGGACAGCGTGGGTAAAGGCCATTCCATAAATGGCATGAGCCTTTCCACAGTGCTGCGATAGCTTGTATATTATTGTTTATGGTATTCGATTCTTATGTAAAATGGTTTGTGGAAATCCATGGGTTGGAAACCACGGTGGCCAATGCTTACAGTAGGTGTATATTTTAACAGACTGTGTATTAAAAAAAGTTATTAGCAAAGGTAGTGCTGTAGCTAAGGTCTTATGATCTCACTGCTAGCGTATGCATTATTATTTATATGGCAATTTATGTGTTTGTAAAATACAGCACGGAGGTTTAGTGTAAATTGTGGCCTATGTAGCGATATAAATAATGTAATTACATACAATTTTGATTCCTATACAAATCGTTATGATATGGATTTTATTTGTTTTGAGAACTAGCCATAAGGATATACAACTTGGATTTTTTGTTTACTATAATATACTATGGTTGTTATTAGTGTTTTTACCCTGGGTTTTGGACATCCCTGGGATTTGATGTCGCGACCTATGTGGGAATAAAAATGGTTTTTAATGTAACGAGTTGTAAATGAAATGTATTTTAATCAATAAAACAAACTGGGCTTGCACGCCCACAGAATTCGATTCCGGTTACTATTTGCAATATATGGATTTATGGTATGATTTTGATGTTGTTTTACTATGATATGTTTTACTGTATAATATATATTATTTTAATTTGGATAAGGTAATGTTTGTTGAGTTATGTGATTTTGTTTATGGTTATGTATAGGTAGATAAGTTAGAACCATGGATTCTATTATAAGAATTTTGATCAAAGAATTGTAAAGGACCACCTGGATGGTCACAATGCCTGCTCTGATTATTTATAATGTTTCTTTATTTATGTGGAGTTTTTAATGTAATTTGTAATATGGATACAGACCTTGAAAGGTCTTAGATGAGTTATTTAATTTTGGAATTTTAAATGTATTGATATTTTTCATATATGTTTATACCTGATGGCCTTATCTGCATATATATTTATTTATGAAGTCGTTATGTTTGTAAATAATACCCTAAGGTATCTATTTAATATATTTATGTCTTTAAACTTCCTCCTATGATTAAATCTACTATAATCTGAAACATGTCTCTACTGACAAATGCAATATGTCAGTAGAGATAAAATAATAGGTGAACATTAAATAGCAGGTCTAGATTTACCTAGTTTACAGTATTAATTTCTGAATATTAAATGAATACAGAAAACAAACTTTAGAGTTAGAAACCTAGCTATATACAGCCTATGATAATATTTACCATCCTATTTAATCTTGAAGAGAATAAAAACCCTAGTCGAATCTAGGCAGAACATCAATTACATAGGGTTAGTAAATTCATTGGAAACATTCATCTAACATATTCATCATATAATCTAGAAGATAACATAGACAGTCTAGGGTTAGATTTTAAGAAATGTAACCCTGGGAGAAATGGACAGAATCAATCAACTCCAGGGTTAATAATATATATAAAATATTTACATAAAACAGCCAACATTTGCTCTAGAAATGAACTTTGACATACTAAGAACTCATACCTATAATTTATCTTCCTGACGCTCCTTTAATTGTTGAACCTGCACACTTTTTAAATAACCAGCATTATCAATTTAATAGATATCTGGCCTCTGATTTTGATGACCAAATCACTTGGGAACTACCATGTTCCTCCCAACCATGAGCCGGAACTATTCCTTATTCTAATCCGGATCCCCCAGAGCTGGACTCCAACATGCAAGTAGCTTAGAGCTCCTAAGGTAGGGTTTCCTAACTGGTGATCAGTTCTAAATCAATCCTCTTTTCCTTGGAGGAAAAATTCTCAAAGAGAACACTTGAGAGCCAAGAACAGGAAGAATAATAATTCTCCTATATGACAATCAGAACCCCAAGCCTTTGCTTGGCTTGAGTCTTTATAGATAGACTTTTTAGTAAAAGGGGCAGTTAAATCAAGAAATCCTTGATTTCTTGATTTAACCCTTTTTAATTTACTGGGGTAATTTTCAATTCTTAACCTAGGAACTTTTAACTAGTTCCTAGTTAGTCTTTCATAGATATTTCACTATTTATTAATCCTTTGATAATAAATACTAATTAGGGGAGCTTCTCTTCTTTCTTTAATCAATTGAATAATTAATTATAATTATTTCTTTATACATACTATGTATAAAATACATAGTATTAAAATAGTTGTTAACATTTGTCTTTGGGCATCATGTATTATGATCCCTAAACTTAACGACACTTCTTCATGAAGGTCAAGTAGATAGATGGTTCAAGTCTACTAGGCTAGTCAACTCTAAACATCCTTACATGTTGTATTTCCCTCGTATAATGTGGTAGTTCTTCAGTACTTGATGAGAATACAAAAATTCAAAATTTCATTTAATCACTTATAAATAAGTATGATGAGATCAATATTTTTCTCGAGTCGTTTTCACTCGGAAGTTATTAAATTCTTTTTAGTAACCCCTAGCACTTACCAAATCCCATACTCAATGCTTATAACAAGGAGTTACAAGCATAGTGCAATTCCAGAGCTCTCGCTCAACACTAAATGCTAGGATGTACTTGTACGATACACCTAGGGATACAATCGCCAAGGATCTGATGCTCTAGAACTTATGCTCAACATCAACATGGAATGCTCCAGAGATTATGCCCAACATTTCCAATTATATTTTCATGTGCTCCAGAGCTTTATGCTCAACACAAAATTCTAGTACTCATGTGACCCAGAACCTCTCACTCAACACAAAACATATCATCAATCATGTGCTTCAAGGTCCACGCCTAACACAAAACATTTCATCAATTATGTGCTTCAAGGTCCATGCCCAACACAACCAACATTTATATACATATATATATCATCAACAATTGGGTTACGCCCAATATACAAAACAAATCATCATGTTCATATGCATTGGGGTCTTTGACCTAATATAAAATAAAACATCAATATAATCATCATGATCAATAGGCTCATGCCTATAAATGGTAGGTCCAAAATTCGGTATATTACTGTTCGAACAGGGCAAGAATTTGAAACAATTTATTACTTCTTCTCCATGAAATATGGAGGAATCAGAAACATGTATATTACATTAGTGTACATGCTTATATAGGATGTTGAGATGCTTGGGTGACTACCTGTTACGTTCAGTTACAAAAGAAGTTATAATGGTTCAGAAGTTCAACCGTCACAGACCAGTTGAGATGAACCTGTTGAGGAGAACTTGTTGAGGAAATCTGTCGAGGAGGACTTGTCGAGGAGGAATTGTAGAGGAGAACCTGTCGAGGCAGACAGAATAGGAAATAAATTCAAAGTTCTATACTTTGTCAAAGCTTGAAAAACTTCCAACTATTGGTTGGATCATATCTACAACAACTCCACCAAGTTTTTCACCCGGAAGTAGTACATTCAGCTTATTCAAGTGAAGAACAAGATAGAGTGAAGACATTCGTTTAAATTTTGTGCCATGTCTATTATTGAGGGAGGATTGTTCCCATGAGGTTTTGCCTCTTTCCTCATTTTACATGGACAAATAAATTTGTAAAGTGTGCACTGTGACCTTAGCCTTTGTTGTTAGGCCCTAATCCCTTTTTATTTTTTACATAATTTAGGATTAAGGGGGGGTGTTAGAATATTCAACCCATCTATACATTAGGATTAATCATTATTTGATTTCCCTAAGTTCCTAGACCTTGTTATTTACCACTAGTCAGTTTCCTAGTGCTAGTCCTCATTATTTTTATCATCTGGAGTATCTAATTCTTATCCTAGCCTTAATTATACATCTATGCATGTCTATTTCGACCTAATGTGCATATTCTCCTTAATTTTAGAGATCAGTAGCTCCTTCCTTGATTTCCCTTTTCTATTCAAGTCATCCCTCTTCATATGACTTCTACTTTATACATAATTGGAAGCTAAATATCTCGAGAGCATGGAGCATGAGTCGTTTAGGTGCATAGGAACTTGGTCTACGGTTTCAAAAGGTGATGTAGTTATGGTGAGGTAAAATTTACCTTATTCTTACCATTCATTAATAGAGTTTTCTAATCTCCCCCCTCCCCCAACTTTGTCTCTAAGTTTTATACTATTCAATATGCATTGGATAAGGAGTGATAGCCTCCTTAGAAGGCTAGTTAGGATGATTCATGATCATGTTTAAGAATTTGAAGTAATTCATATATTTTTTTTATGGCATAAGCTTTGATAAAGATTGATATTTACTAGGTAGGTCGCAAAGCCTTGGATTGGAGCATGCCAAGTATTACGTGTGGAACATTGAGCAACCAAGATTCAAAATCAGTTTCTACTCCACTTCCTATCTTCATTTGATGATTATTGTCTTGTTGTTATAAAATCTTAAATGAATATAGATTATTAATCCTAAAAACACTAGATTAGATTTATGTATTTTAGTCTATTGGTGGCCATCCCTCGCCATTAGGAACTTTTCCTCATAACAATGAGTTGGTGCTTTTTGGTAGCGAAACCATTGTAGACTATGTGAAGCATTGGGATGGGGGGTAGGGTTGGACAATGTATGTGCTTGAGAATTTCAAGGTTTTGGGGAGTTGAAGGAATTAGGGTTGTATTTAGGGATTCAAAAATAGGTGGTATTAGGATTGGGTTTAGAAGAGATGAAATCATGAACTTGAATAAAATTTATGTTTAATGATAAGGGCACAAAGGAATACTTGGTCAAGGGTATTGTTCTCAAACATAGCTACTTTATTATGGAAAGAAATAAGAAAACCATAAATAAATTTAATCACAAGTTCATATTCTAGATCTTTGATTTGTCAGTAGAGATGAATCTTGGTGAATATTTCAATGAATTATTGTATAGATTATTATGGGGAATATCTATACATCTAGCCACCATACTTAGGTAAATATATTCTAGTGTCCTGATGGAAGTGGATGTGTAATCCCTAGGTTATATATTGAGGGATTCAGTGAGGGTGTTTTCATAGGATTGATTGCTATGTGGATCCATTAAGAGAAAGAAAGAAATATTGAAGAAATTAAAACATTAGGATCTAGTTAGAGTTTGATCAAAAATAGAGAAATGGGGGCTAATGATTCTAATGAATATTTAGTAAATATGGCATGAGCTTAGGAAGAGGCAGCTATAATCAATGGAAGTAGATAGAGAACCCAAAAAAGATGACACAAACTCTAGGATAGGAACTAGGTGGAGGTTGGTATCTAGAAAAACCTAATCAAGGGTGATGTAGGAAAATAAAATAGGATAAGCCAATTAAAATGTGGTGTAGGAAAAAAAAATTCCAACCAATGGTTTCTATATAAATCCCAATCAGGGGTGAGAGACCAAAAGAAAACATTGGAGTGGGAGGATGGGATAAAAATATCCTTTAGAAATGATATATTGGGAAAAAGAATAGTTTTGTTGCAAAGAAAACCTACTGAGGATTTCATTGCAGTAGAGGATGGCCTCATAATAACATAAAACTAGATATGGATTATCTTTATTATGACGTTATGCTATAAAAAATCTACTAAGGGAGGTCGTTAGGGTGGAGGGTGTGTTGATTTATGATACCTGTTTACAGTGGTTATTCATATCATTCATATAGTTAAACATAATTATACATAAAGAAATGGAACCTAATGTTGAAATCTGGTATTGTAATTGATGTCAAACAAACAAGATGGATGTTGATGTCAAACAAGAAATATGTTTATGAATGTCAAGAAGCATAAAGTATTAAAAATTTTTAAACTTAAATGTTACAATTGATGATGTAGAATATAAATCTTGTTTGAAAAAATATATAAAAGTGTATGCAACTATCAACATTATGGAAGATCCATCAGATAGTGGCTCTATATATATGCAAAGATAATTTGAAGAATTATATATAGAATAAATCTAGAATTTTTGGAAATGCGGAAATCACACCAAGGCATGGGACCCATATGTGAAAATACCACCAAATCAATGGACTTAAGTGTTCAAAACCCCACAAGGATGAATTCCCAAAAGATGTACTTCAATGAAAGATAGAATAAGGTGGTTAGATTGACCAAGAATTAAGGAAGTACGTAAGTCACTAACTCAAAGGAATCTCAACTTGTGATTACATCTCTTCAGAAAGAATAGTATAAATAAGAAATATATGGAAATGTTAATGTAATCTTGAAGATGAAGATGAGATGATATTTTGATTTGGAGAGCCTCTAATTCTAGGGTATAAATGGTTCTTTTATCTTGAATAAGTTTATATAGTAGAGAGATGATTGCACAAAAGTCAATGAAGAATAAGAACAGACAGTACACAAATTAAAGGGATGTCTTCCACCAAAATGTGCGATGTGAATATACAATAAATGATGCAGATCATATAAGTGTCAAAGTCTTGATATTGCAAAAAATAAAAATCGCATAGATCAAATAAGTAACAAATGTTGATATTACAGAGTGCAGAAGACAAAGATATCAGAATACACATATTGCAGATCAAAGAATACACAAATCACAAATCACCAAAGTCATAGTTTTATTTCAAACATATACATTTTTGGGTGGGAGGAAGGGGAAAATATAGGAAGTTGTAGATTCCTTCCATTTGGTGTTGGAAAATATAGAACAAGGACTTGTAGTTTCCTTTTAGTTAGTGTTGAAGAACAAGAAGAGGAGATTGCAGTCTCTATCCAGGTTGGTGCTTGAACACTGCAAGTTGGAGCTTCAACAAAAGGACTAATATCCACTCAATTTAGCTCCTTCATTCTACAAGGTGGTGCTTGTGCATAATATTGAATTCCTTACTAGTTGGTTCATGTAATCAACAAGTGGGTTTTTGCGTCTGGGATTGGTGTCCCAACCAGATTGGTGTCTAAGTGAGTTAGTGCTCACATTCGGAGATTGGTGTTTCCTATATATGTAATCAATAAATAAATACAATTATATATATGTAGAAACTTTACATATTCTTTGTGCAATTGTTTCCTTTACTATTTTTGGCCAAAAACATTTTGAAGCATAATTTGTTAAGTCAAAAGTTGTGTAATATGTGCTTTATACTAATTCACCCCCCTCTCATAATAAATAAGAATTCCAACAATTGGTATCAAATAGAGGTTTTCTTCAGACAATTTAACCACTAGAAGATAAATATTTGTGTAGATATGGATAAGCATGAAGTGTTCTTTATTGCTATTGAAGAAGCCCTAAAAAATGAGGACTCGGGAGATGAAGAGATGGATGAAGTGGATTTTGAATATGAACTGAAATTAGTTCTTTGGATGAAATGATGAAATCAATAAAAATAAATAAATACTTGAAGGAACGACTATTAAAATATGAAGAACAAATCATGGAGATAAGAAAAATAGAGTTGAACATGAGTGAACAGTTGAAACTAAAGGAAGAAAAGTGTGAGATTATAGAGATTGAAGTTACTTCCTTAAAAGGAGAACTGTGAAAAATCCAACATTACGTTGAGCCTTGAATAAAATTTCAGCAATAACACCAAAGCTCTAGATGAAATTATCAAAAATCAAAGACAACCATATGAGAATAAGGACTGGGCTATGAACGTTCAAACTCATCAAAGTAAACCTATAATATGGGAGCAAGAAGTTTTGTAGATGTTCTCAAGGGATATACTCCAAGAAAATATAAGAATTTCAAATAAAATATGCCATCCCATAAGAGAACTAGTACTACATAATATGAAAGAACTCAATCGGCAAGGTATCAAACTCTTCTCTTAGGAAATTGTTATTTTTGTAACAATTTTGGAAATAAAGTAGTAGATTGTAAAGCACTTGAAAAAGATAGTGTTAAGAAGGATATAATTTTCAATACAGAAAATTATAGGAAGAATAATGTTAGAAGGTTTCCTAAAACCCTAAAAAAAATATTCAATTCCTTTTTCCTCTTAAATTCAAATAGTGAATTTCATAATTGTTGCAATCATGGCCATGAAACTTAGGACTGTGTAAGTCATTCATCACACACACACACACATAGTTAGTTTAAATATTCTTTGCACAATTTTGTCCTTTACTATTTTTGGCATAAAATGTTTTGAAGCAAAATTTGTTAAGTGAAAAGTTGTGTAATCTGCACTTTATACTAATTCACCCCCCCTCTCAGTATAAATAAGAATTCCAACAATTGGTCTAAAATCCAGGTTGTCCTCAATTATAACAATTTAACCACTAGAAGATAAATCTTTGCGTAGATATGGATAAACAAGAAGTTCTCTCTATTGCAATTGAAGAATCCTTGAAAAATGAGGACTTAGGAGATGAAGAGATGGATGAAGTGGATTTTGAAGATGAACTAATTAGTTCTTTGGATGAACTCAGGAAATCAGTAAAAATAAATAAATCCTTGAAGGAACGAATGTTAAAATATGAAGAACAAATCATGGAGATAGAAAAATAGATTTGAATAAGAGTGAATAGTTGAAACTAAAGGAATAAAAGTGTGAGATGCTAGAGATTGAAGTTACTTCCTTAACAGGAGAATTGTGTAAATACAACATTTAATTGAGACTTGCATAGAATTTCAAAAATAACACCAAACCTTTACATGAAATTATCAAAAATCAAAGACAACCATATGAGAAATACGGATTGGGCTATGAATGTTCAAACTCATCATATTCAACCTATAATGTAGGAGCAAGAAGTTTTGCAGATGTTCTCAAGGGCTCTACTCCAAGAAAATATAATAATTTCAAATAAAATATGGCATCCCATAAAAGAACTAGTACTACACAATATGAAAGAACTCAATCTACAAGGTATCAAACTATTCTCTTAGGAAATTGTTATTTTTGTAACAATTTTGGTCATAAAGTAGTAGATTGGAAAGCATTTGCAAAAGATAGTGTGAAGAAGGATATAATTTTCTATAAGGAAAATTATAGGAAGAATAATGTTAGAAGGTTTCCTAAAACCCTAAAAAAAATCCATTTCCTTTAGCCTCTTAAATTCAAATAGTGAATTTCATAACTGCTGCAATCATGGCCATGAAATTTAGGGATGCATAAGTTAGTCATCCACTGCTAAACCTATTGAAACCATCCTTAATCAAATACTATACATAACTCTAGAAATATTTTGATCAACAAAATCAAGAAGGATGAAACATGGGCTTACCCAAACAAAATTGTGGAAATTGAACCCAGTGTTAGAACAATTACACTCACATCAATTGCCAATTACACATGCAAAATTACTCACAAAAGAGACTGAATATGGAGCTGAACACTAAACTGTATTGAATAAGTGTACAATAGCCAACTCTGTGAATTCATAGGCTACCACAATAAATAATTACATGAGGGATTTGAATGCATGAAGATGCCATTAGAATCTAGTCAAAAGCAAGCTTACTAAATCTAAGCAAATCCCCCATAGGTGCATAAAGCAGTTTCCAAAACTGTCTAGGAGCTCACGAATTGGAAAAATCAATTAGGCAAGATAATAGTGGATGGAAGGACAACTCATACATGCTTTTCATAGGAGAAAAGAGTGGAGGATGTGGAGGACAAAAAACAAGTTAACTTCACCTAGTCAAACTTTCCCAATTGCCTTAAAGCACTGAAAAAGCAGGCAATAAAGAAGAAAAAGAAGACATGCGCTAGGGAGGCCAGGAATAAAGTAGATTTGATTCCAAGAGGTTTCCCAAGCGCTCCATGACTCAAAATTAGCAAGTTTGACCACTATGGATGTGTATATGACAACTTGCATAAGGTGGAATATGGAAACTAGGCAAATAAGACAAAAATAGATTAATTAATGTCTAAGGTAGCTAACTATGGGTTGATTATTCTAACACAGCCCCTTAAGCCTAAATTTTGAGTAATATATCAGAAAATTATAGGGACTAGCAACAAAGCATAGTCACCCTTTACATACTGCATGTCATTTAACCAAGGAAAGAGGCAAAAACCCAGTGGGAAAATCCTCCCTTAAACATGGACTGTAAAACAAAATTTGGAAATCTTGTCATCACTCATGCTTCACAGCATGATCAGCAATCCCCAGCAGTGATTTGAGATTGCTGAATGTCTTCTCAACAAAAACTTTGGTGAAGATATCAGCTACTTGTTTTGAATATGAACAGAAGAGTAGGTGAATGGTGCCATCATGCACAAGTTGTCTGATGTAGTGCATATGGATCTCAATGTGTTTGGTTCTCTGCTTCTGAACTGGATCATTGCATATTCGAATGGTACTCTGATTATCACAGTAGATAGTAGTTGAGTATTCTGATTCGAAACCACACTCTCCAAGTAACCCCTGCAACCATAAACATTGAGTTGCTGCATTTACAACTCCTCTGTACTCTGCTTCTGTAGATGAGAGTGCAATGGCACTCTGTTTCTTGCTTGACCAGATGATTGGCCCTTCTGTAAGTATGAACACATATCTTGATGTTGACTTTCGATCTGTACTGTCACCTGCCCAGTCACTGTCAGTAAACCCAATCAAATCAAGATTAGATTTAGCTTTATAGAAGATCCCATGTGTCCTTGTTCCCTGAACAAAGTTAAGGATCCTTTTGGCTGCTTTCCAATGGATCTCATGAGGCTGATCCATGTATCTAGAAGCCACACTTATTTCATAAAAAATATCAGGTCTGGTATGTGTAAGATACAACAAACATCCAATCAATTTCCTATACAGTGTATTGTTTACCATAGGTGAAGAATCAGCTTCTTCAAGCTTCACTCCTGAAAGGAAAGGAGTCTTGCTTGGCTTGCAATCCTTCATTTTGAATTCGTTCAACAAATCCAAGGCATACTTGAACTGGTGCACCTTGATTCCAGCTTTGGTTTGATCAATCTCAAGCCCCAAGAATTGGCTCAATAGCCCCAAATCTGTCATGGAGAAGGCATGGTTCATTGCATCCTTCAAGGAAGCAATTTCAACCTTTGAGCTTCCTGTAATGAGAAGGTCATCAACATATAAAAAAATGATCATTAATGAACCATTAATCAGCTTCAAATAGACATTTGGATCTGATTTGCATCGAACAAAATTCAATGATAGTAGAAAGCTATCAATCTTGGCATACCAAGCCCTGGGGGCTTGCTTAAGCCCATACAATGACTTCTTTAGCCTGCACACAAGAGATGGGTTAGTAGCAAATCCTTGAGGCTGCTGCATGTATATCTCTTCAGTGAGATCTCCATTCATTAAGGAACACTTTACATCCATGTGATGTAGCTCCCATTGCTTTGAAGCTGCAATGGCTAAGGCTAGCCTGATGGAGTCCATCTTTGCCACTGGTGCAAAGGTCTCATTGTAGTCTATGCCATGAACCTGTGAGTAACCCTTGGCTACCAATCTGGCCTTGTACTTCAGAGGTGAACCATCAGTAGCAAATTTGGTCTTGTACACCCACTTACACTGAACTAGCTTCCTCCCTAGGGGAAGATCAACCAGCTCCCAAGTATTGCTCTTCTGGAGTGAGCTGAACTCTTCCTTCATGGATGCTTTCCATCTTGGATCTCCTGCTGCATCTTCATATGTCTGAGGATCTGATTCCACCATCAGATAGCATTTCTCAGCAAACATAGGATCTTCCATGCATAGAGCACTCTCAAATTGAGATCTAGTCCTCCTAGGGTCATTAGGATTTCCAGCTAGCTCTCCAACTGCATGAATGGTCTTGGCTGCCCATTTTGGCCTTGTAGGGATGTTAGGATCTGAAATAAAATCATCACTATCAGCCATATCAGAATCAGCATGTTCAACTATCTCTTCACTTACATTCAGAGGTTCTGGTGGTGAAGAGGCTTCTCCAACTTCCACTGTTGCTAGGGGTTCTTCTTGAAACTAAACACAACTTTCAATGAAGGCTTTGTTTGTGCTCAAATTGATCAGCTTGTACCATTTTGAATCTTCAGAGTACCCAACAAATAGACACTCTTGTCTTTGGGGCTGCAAAGCCTTTCTCTTTTCTGTTGGAATTCTAGCCCAAGCCCTTGAGCCAAAAATCCTGAAATGGGTCACATCTGGCTTGTGCCCACTCCATGCTTCAAAAGGAGTCATACCATCAAGATGTTTATGAGGAACCCTATTCTGGATATAGGTTGCATAGTTTATAGCTTCGGCCCAATACTTTGGTGGCAAATTCTTAGCCTCCATCATGCAGGTTGCCATCTCTTTCAGTGATCTGTTCTTCCTCTCAGCAACACCATTCTGCTATGGTGTGTAAGGGATATAATGCTGCATCTGAATACCTGCATCTACACAATATTGAATAAACTCAGACTTGACATACTCACCACCATTTTCAGATCTAAGGACCTTGAGTTTCCTCCCAAACTGGTTTTCAACCAAAGCCTTAAAGACTTTGAAGAGGCCAAAAACTTCAGACTTGTGTTTCAGGAAGTG
>LPNX010202443.1:0-18724 GCA_001517045.1 Pseudotsuga menziesii
TTACTCTCTCTATCACACACGCACATCCACAGGTCACCCCATCCCACTAAGGACCCCCCCCCTCCACTCTATCTTTGTCTCTCTCTCTCTCTCACACACACACATCCCTATGTCTCCCCTTACCACTAAGGACCCCCCCCCATTTTGCACGTTTTATTAAATCAAAATAGGAGCGCATTTTATTGAAGCAAAACGGGAGCGTGTTTTATTGAAGCAAAACGGGAGCGCGTTTTTGCAAGGTAAAACAGGAGCGCGTTTTTGTGCACTATCCTAATTGGCATGCATGTTGGAAGCCTTGGGACTAGGCTTGGCAGGGTCGGGATTGCTTAGGATGATTTCTATTTTATGGATCAAGAGTGATTGACTTCATTCTACCATTGCATCTAAAAGGTCCCTCAACTTTGTGCACTCACCCTAACGAGAGGAATTCCACTCAAGAAGTTTGGAACATAAAGTAAGATATTTTTCTTTTATTAATGTATTTTAATGCTTTAGAGTTTTCTCAACTAAACATCAATTTTGAAAACACTTTGTTTTTTAACATTTGGTACTCAAGATTCATCCACTGAACACCAAATAATAACATGGAAATAACAACATTCTTGATGCTCTGGAGTTTTCTCAACTCAACATCAATTTTGAAAACACTTTTATCCTTTGCACATTCGATGCTCTAGAGATCATTAAATGAAAACATTTAAATAATAATATACTTGATGTTCCAAAGTCACACTACTCAACATCAACCAAAAACATTTTGTCTTAAAAACAATTATTATTTGTGAAGGGGTTCTAAACTCATGATATTAGGTTATGAAAATAAAATTAAAAGGAAAAGGAGAAGCATCATACATGGTATTGACATAGAATACCTTATTGAAAATGTGTCTATGGATGTTGCATAGACATTACCAAGAAAGAAGCCTCTTGGACCATTCTATGTCTTTGAAAATTTTCAGGTAGGTTCCTAACTTACATAACTTCACTAGTTGTTGAGGACTCAACACATGTCTAGCTGAATCATTCTAGAGTAAAGAACAAGTCACTCAATAAAATAGTGATAATATTAAGAAAATTATTACATCTAGGTTTCGAAGAAGTTGTAGAGTGATAATGAAATATGAAATTTAAAAATTATGATATTATAAGGAGGTGATCAACCTTAATCTAGCTAATCAAAAACATTTGTTTATAGTAATTATCATAAAGAAGAAAATCAATATTGTTAAATTGATGAAAACAATATTTCATGAAATTCATAAATTTTACCAACATTTTAACTCATATAACTATTGTGATGTAAAATTACTAATCATAATAATAGTAAATATTTTGTATTAGTAAAATAAAAATTTACATCCTCTTTCTCTTAACCTCCTCTTTATAAAAGCAAGAACTTTCAAGATCCTTCATGCTCATGGACTCCCCAAAACTTGCAAACTATCTTTATAACAAGAACTTTCAATATCCTTCCTGCTCATGGATTCCTCAAAACTTGCAAGATCCTTCCACGCATTGACAGAAAATAATTGAGAGTATAGATAAAATAGAATTGATTCTCTCTTTATAAAAAATTAAGAGAACATATGCCAGATATGATTCAAGCCGAAAGAAGGTGATTTTATTCCGACGTCTGTACTTCGTCATCACGTTAACGTAAGCAATACATATGTAAAGGAATCGAAGCATAATATGAATACATCCACTGACATTAATATTCTACATCGACAACTAATTGCTTCATTCATGTTTTGAACGCATTCCTGGGGATATAAATACATCCAATTGGGCAGTAGCACCATACCAGAGCAATAGATCCAGGTAAAGTCAAGTTCAGTGTCCTCTCACTGCTCGGCCCTTTTACAGTTAAGTTATTGTTTGTTATTTAATTGATAAACTTTTCAAGTCTTTGTTTTTGGTCATTGTTATGCACTGAACAGTTTGTTTTGTCTGTGTTATGGATCAGAATTTTTGGTGCAAAAGAAGCTGAAGAAATGGGTACTGTAAATAAACGTCAGCCACCTCCAGGATATCCAACTGGGGAAAATGCAAAGGAGAAAGCTCCTGCAGTTGATAATAATAAGAATGAGGATGAGGATGAAACTGATCGGGGCATAAGCGCACAATTCATGATAGGTCGCGCTAAGCCTCGACCACATGAACGTTACCCTGGCCCTGGCCTTGTCCCTTTTGATGATTACGATCCTGCCCCGCCTAGAGGACGATACAACCGTGCCCCTGCAGCCTATCACTATCCTCCTCATGGTAAGTAGTATTCTTTTGCATATGTATATGCTGCTACTTTTGGACGTTAGCTCAAATATGAACCCTAATTCTTTGTTGCTTCATGTTGACAACAGGTCAGCGCCGTCCTGGCTTCCAACCCCATGTATCGCATGCGGTCTCTGGTAAGGCTTTCCCCCATACTGTTTCTCTCCAGCAGATAGTGCTATACTGATTCTTGCATATGGTTTCTTGAGTTTTCTCCTTTTGAAAGCAGATAGTGCTATACTGATTCTTGCAGATGGTTTCTTGATGTTTACCATCACAATATTATATTAATATTAATATTTTGGGGTTGTAGACGATGAAGATGAGGACGAGGATGATTACGGAGGTGGATATGGACACCAACCCATTCCAAAGGCTCCACAATACTATCGACATGACACCTATGTTGTTGACCAGCCGCCGCCGCCACCTCCACCTCGTCGTCGTCCTGTATATCCTCCACATGGCAACTACTATGTGAGGGATGAGTATGCACGATACTAAGTTGGCCTATAATCAACTCAGTTTACTGATATTATTGATACACTGCTTATATGTTGCATGGTATCTTGGGCTATGTTATATTTATAAATAACCACTGGCCCAATACTCTAATTAGGTTTAGATTTGTACTGTGCTTGCATGAATCTTATGTTCATATATATGTTAATCTCTAAGCTTGTGAAAGCTTCTGGTAAGGGTACATATGAATGAAATATTAGCTTTAATAAATGAACATTAGTTTTGTAAACATATATTACTTGGTTTTGTTTATTGTATGAACTTATTAGTATATTATTTTCAAACCCAAATACAACATACTTATAAGTGTTATCAGATCTAACTTATTCTAATCTTAGAGAGAGAAGTTGAGAGAATCTTCAATCTTAACAACTCTCAAAAATCTCAAACCAAATTTAGACTTACTCTTTTAATCATTGCATTACAAAACACAAAATACATTACTTAATCTTATGTCTTCATTGGTACTTACACCCACTCTCAAAATCTGTGGCGCACACTCTAATTTCTTTTCCACAACTTATAGCTTCTCTTCTTACCCATTTAAAATGCAAATGGTTCATACCATCATTTCTGATTTTGCAGGATCAAAGCTTATTAACTAATAATAACTAAGATACTAAATCTTCTTATTAACATACCCACCAAGAATAACTAAGATACTAAATCTCCTTATTAACATACCTCCATTTATGAGATATTTTTAGCGTCATATAAGAAAGTAATTTGAATATTAAATATATTCAAAAATTAATCTTACAAAATTACCTTAAGAAACTTGCAAACACATAAGATCTTTCTTCTCCATGAAGCTTACTGACTTATGTAGCTCGCTATATTCATTAAGAAACACGAGCTCTTTATGGATTGGAAAGAGGAAAGATGACCAACAATGCATTTTGAAAACAAACAAAAATAATTATAACAAACGTCCATCCCCTCTGAAACTGGAAAATACAACTAATACATCATGACTGAGGAAGGCTCCAAATGATGCAACTAATACCACTGCAACATTTCTGTAACAATAGATATCGGTTTCAAAAGGAATCTACCAACTAATCATATGATTGAGCATCGCAGCTCTCCTTTAACACGTAGTGTGAAACTGCAGTTCGCTTCTCATGAGTATAACAGCAGAGGCTCCTCATAGAAACGAGGACGACGGTTCTATGCACACCTTTGGGCAGTGATTCGTCTTTTCAGCTGATTATTTCCTCCTTTTAAACTGGAAACGATGGATTCAATCTCCCAATCTAAATCTAAATCTCTACTATGGCTTCTTCTGCCCTTGAAAACTATCACAGGGCAATCATACACAAGAAATCTACTCTTACCATCTAATTCTACATCTACAAGAGGTTGTCTCAAAATTTTCCATATAGCATCCCGTGAGAGGGAATTAGGACCGAGGGGAATTGAGCTTAGTGACGCTATGATACCAATTTAGAAATTATGAGAGGAGTCACTACACAAATAATTCACAAAAAGGAAAATTAGTATCATATTTTCAAAGACAAATAACATACTTATATAAGTGTTACTCCTATATTATTTATTTTCTAACACAAACACAACACTTATCAGATCTAAACCAAGCCTAAACTAAGCCCACTAAACTTGATTTTACCGTTCAATTACAAATTCGATTTTTGAGGTTGACCTCTTTTTCTTTTGTTTACTTGTTGGGTGAAACTTGTCTAACTCGAGACTAGACAAGTTTATAAACTTTGGTCAGCCTTTTCGACCACTTGTCGGTGACCACTAGTCGGTTGACCTCTTCTACCACTAGTAGGTTTACTCAGCTGACCTTGTTGGTTCACTTGGTTTTAGTCGAAATCTAGAGAGTATGTTTCTTAGTCTAAAAGACTTAATAAATTATGAATGCTTGTCACCTATGGGTAAGATGAAGTAAAAATCGACACATTAACAATTCAACATAACTTATAAAAACATATACCCAACTATGTAGAAAGACTTGAGTAGACCAAAACCTAGAACTTTTTGGGAGTGAGAAATTTAAGGATTCTTTTTCTTTCACTCAACTATAATTGTAAAAGACATTTACACAAGTAAATCTGGAAAGAATGTGCGGCCAAATAAACATGCATTCAACCATATAAAATATTTCTTATATATATATATATAGTCCGAAAATAACAAAGGTATTACAAACTTGTTGATCCAAACTTGTGGGCTCACCCACTGATCCTTTTACAGAGCTTCGACTCTTCGAGTGAATCACATACACAGAATCTTGAGCTTCAACTTCTCTTTCTCTCTTTTCTCACCCTTGAGTTCTCTCGTGAGTTCTATTGTGTAACTTGAATTACAATTTCCTTCTTCTATTTATAGGCAACCTGGAAATTGCTTCTACATGAATCGACTGACTTGCCATTAAAGACTGTAATAACTATCTACCTAACAACTTAGCTTTAGAAATTAATTCGACTAGTTTACATTGCCGAATCATGGAGTCTTCACTCTTGTTAGACTGACCGACAAGATCTTGACTGATACAGAATCCGACAAAGTCGGTTGAGATCAGATACGGATATGCGAGTAATTAATATTTCCAATACTCCCCTTAATTATGAGTAGATGGGGATTTTTTTTTAAACAAAATTTACAAAATGTTTCAGAGCTTAAACATGCTCTGTGCATGATAGAGTTCACTGTGCAGAACTTGTCACTCCAAGATAACTTCGCAGATACCAGATTGTGTCCTTTGCCAATGGTTTTGTAAATATGTCTGCAAGTTGATCTTCAGACCTGCAAAATTCCAAACAAATTTCCTTGTTGTTCACCAACTCTCTTATGAAATGAAACNAAATACATGATTCTTGGATAATGCTATGGCTGAATTGTTGTCGCAGAATATTGTTGTTGGTTCTTAATGGTTATGTGACAAGTTCTTTAACACTCTCCTTGTCCAGACAGCTTGACATGCAGCACTTGTCGTTGCAACATACTCTGTTTCAGCTGAAAACAAAGTTACTATGGGTTGTTTCTTTGAAGCCTATGAAACAACACCTGTACCAAAATGAAATGTGTACCCAGATGTGCTATTCTTGCCATCTATTTTGCTTCCATTTTCATTGTCAGTGTAGCCAGTGAGTTTAAAATTTTCTCAGGTTGAATACATAATGCCAAGGTCTTTTGTGCCACTTACATACCTCAGAATTCTTTTACCTGCTTTCCAATGTGAATCTTTTGGTGACTCCATGAACCTTGTGATCAGACTTACTCCATACATAATGTCTGGTCTTGTCGCTGTCAAATACATAAGGCTGCCAACAAGCCTTTTGAACAGCGTGAGATCTATTGTTAATCCTTCATCATCCTTGCTCAATTTTAAACATGTTATTACTGGTGTTGGGGATGTCTTGCAATTAGAAATATTAAATCTCTTTAAAACTTCACTTGCATACTTTGTCTGTGATATAAAAACACCACTTTCAGATTGTTGAACTTCAATGCCCAGAAAAAACTTCATGATCCCTAGATCAGTCATTTCAAATTCACTTTCCATGACTGCTTTAAAATCTGCTATGCCAAAATAACCAGTAAATATTAAATCATCTACATACAAGTAGACAATTAACATCTTACCTTGCTCATTCACTTTGGTGTACAATGTCAGTTCACTTTCACTTCTCTGAAATCCATTTTCAGTGAGATAGGAATCAATCCAACTGTACCAAGCTCTAGGAGCTTGCTTCAAACCATAGAGTGCCTTTTTCAGCTTGTACACTTTATGCTCTTGAACTGGAACTTCATAGACTTGTGGTTGTTCCCCATATACTTCCTCTTCTAGATATCCATTTAAGAATGCCGACTTGACATCAATTTGATAAATAGACCATTTGGTTTGTGCAACAATGGACAAAACTGTTCTAACTGTATCCATGCATGCAACAGGTGTAAATGTTTCATTGAACTCTATGCCAGGTTTTTGTGTGAACCCTCTTGCTACCATTCTTGCCTTGTGCTTTGGCACATTCCCATTAGCATCTTGCTTTGTCTTGTAAATCCATTTGACACTGATTACATCTTTGTCTTTTGGTACATCAACCAGTTCCCATGTCTGGTTCTTCTCAATGCATTCTATTTCTTCATCCATGGCTTGTGCCCATACTTCTTCTTTGACAGCTTCTTCAAATTTTAGTGGATCATATATAGGAGAAAACAATGCAAAGAGAGAGAATGAATTTGGTGTACCGGCTTCATATATCTCATGGAGACTTCTTGTCTTCACCGGTTCTATCGATGTCGACCTTGACAAAATGCTTGATGGAGTGTGTTGTCCTCTTGGTGTACTTGTTGGTGTAGCTTGAGCTGCTACTTGTGTCGATGGTCCTTGCGCTGAACTATGACATGGTGTCATGGGAGTCGACAGTGCTACAACCAGTTGACTTACATGTGGTGTTTGAACCAATTCCTCTTCCATATCATCATTGTCGACATTCGACACAATATTGACATTTGTGTCGACAGTTCCAACCCATGATTCATTCTCGACAAATTGAACATCTTGATTGATTATCACTTTCCTTGTGATAGGATCATACAACTTGTATGCTTTTGTGTCTTCAGAATAACCGATAAAAATACATTTCTATCCCTTCTTGTCTAGCTTCCTTCTCAGCTCATCTAGAACATGAGCATATGCAAGACAACCAAAAAAATTTAAATGAGAAACACTATGATTCATTCCTGTCCATGCTTCTTGGGGAACTTTGTTTTTCACACTCTTTGTCAAACACCGATTCATAATGTATACAGTAGTTACGAATGTTTCACCCCAATACTCATTTGGAAAATGCTTGGCTGCCAACATGCTACGTGCCATCTCCATGACGTTTCTGTTCTTTCTTTTAGAAATACCATTCTGCTAAGATGTATACCGTGCAGTGAATTTCTTCTGTATGCCATGGGTCTTGTAAAAAATTAGAAATTCATTTGAAACATATTCACCTCCTATGTCGGTCCTTAATATCTTGATGCAATGTCCACTCTGGTTCTCCATGAGTGCCTTGAACTATTGAAAATAACTAAATGCATCAGATTTATATTTCAGAAAATATACCCATTTTTTTCTTGAGTAGTCATCAATAACAGTTAGGAAATACTTGCATCCAGCAATGGATGACCACAAATATCAGAGTGCACAATTTCAAGTGGTGTGCATGCTCTATAAGAATTTTCCACTGGAAAAGTCTCTCTATGCTGCTTGTCAAAGATGCAGCCTTCATAAACCCTTTCTGGTCTGTCGATCAATGGAAATCCTTTCACCATATTCTTTGTGTTCAGTAGCTTCAGCCCACCAAAATTTAGATGTCCAAATCTGAAATGCCACAACCAGGATTCATCCTAAACTTCTGTCTAAAATGAAGCTTGCAAATTAGCGCTACCATTTTATTTCTTGTTGAGGAGTGCAATGTCCTAAAATTTACATTGGGTCACAATGGCCAAATCACATTTTCCATATTAATGAAAGTTGTCAAAGGGATGCTAAAAGTCAAATAATTGCCAAGGTGGAAAATCACTAGTTTCCTAGCTTGGGTGTGGAAGCTTTGAGATTTGGAATACGGGGGGTAATAAATTATGTTTAGACATTAGAAGGGGATAAATATTTAATAATTTATCTTATTAAATAAATACAAATAAAATGGAAGTGACAATGGAGCATGAAGACACATGGAGACTATGGAGCCCACACTAGCTAGAATTCCTATGTTAAATGGTATCTTTCTCTTGCAAATTTGAACATATGGGAAGTCTAACGTTTTTGTATAGATTATAATGTTAATATACTTGTCCATATACTTCATAGGTTGAATTTGGGATGAATTGTAACTTAAATGGGAGAGGAAGAGCCAAATGGGAGTTTCATGGACACTTTGCTAGATTCCCCTTACATTTATGACATCTATGACACCAATGATGGATATTCTATGACAGTTATGACACAAGTCAGATCTGAAGGCTGACATACTGAAATAATGACATATCAGGACTGAATATAGCATCTTAGAGGTCAAATTTGGGAGTTGGATAAGGCCAAGAGGCTCCTACTCAAATTTGGGAGAAGAGGGAAGGTGAAGAGAGAGGCCACATGGCATAGCATGAGCAGCCATACCAATTCGACTTGAATTTGGTTTATGTATGGATTTGGAACCTTAGAAGACTAATTATGTTTATAAAATATAGGGATCATCCATGAGAAGAAGCTTTTGTTCATTTTTGAAATTGTTATTTGTGAATTGTGAGAGTAAGTGGATGACTAGTTTTCTTGCTTAAGTCAATTTCGAGGGTGAAAGATTCCCATCCTAGTTGGTGTTTGGAGAGGCCACTCAGGTCTTTCATGGAGCTTTAATGGAGTCTTATTTGTAGGTTTAATATATAGGAAAGCATTTGGATTCTTCTATTGTAGCACTCTCTCTCAACTATTTCTAGTTTTCACACCATATTCATGCAAATGGAGGGATTGCGCTTTGGGTGAGCTATTAATCTCTTTGGGGAAGATTCTAACTCCAATTATAATATGTTCTGATGTATATGGTCTGTATTTCATGTTTAGAAGACTCTCAGGTCTAAATAACCAAAATAATTCATGTAAAAATGTTGAACAATGAAGAAATAGTGTCATTTCCCCACTATCTTGTTGTGAACCATTGCAATGTTGATGATTTCGAATTGAGAGAGCATTTCATTGTCCATTTATGATTGTAATCAGTTCAATATTATCTTTTATTGATTCTTAGAAATTTTCAACTCGAAATTCCCAAGAGTTGTATGCCAAAATGACTTTTGATGAGCAAACAATGACCATTTCCACTCTATTTTGATATATGCCATGGTAATGCTTATTATTTCGAATGGAGGAATGTATATCTGATAAATTTATGATGGATGGATTGTAATTAATGTATATTTCAAGTCTAATGTTTATTAATTAAGCATTGGAATCCATTTTACTCATTTTTATTGCATTGGGAGAAGATTTGAAGCATTTTCCCCAAGGGTCGAAATTGTGACTTGGGAGTTGTTTTGGAAAGATTCATAACAACCTGTATAAATTGAAACATGATGCATATGAGAATTTGAAAAGGTCCATTACACATACCCAGCCTCTATTCATAAATTCAAGTGACTTTGGGATCATTTGTTAAGCCATTTCCAACAATTACCCAGGGGGAATTGGAGCCCCAATTTGCTAGTAAAGACTCCTACTTTGAACAGAACATTAAACAAATTTGTAGAAGTAATTGGGAGGTCACAATGTTAGATTTTTAACATTAATCTATCATTAACATTATGATCTTTAAACTGAGAGAACAACAAGCACATCAATCAAACACAAGAGTCAATGAACACAGTGTTTTTCCTCAAGGAAACCATAAATGGAGAAAACCCCACAACGTCCTTAGAGAGAGAATCAGCACCAAAGTGAAACCCAAAAATAGTAAGATAATATCCCGACAACAGTAAGATCTTTCCTCTTGTCCCAGTGTCTTTCTCTTCCTCAGCTATGCGCTACAACTGAGTGTGGATGAGATGTGTCATAAATAGAGAGGTCACCTCTCTGTTTATACTAATTCCCGACATGACTAAAACCCTACTAGGGCAGACCTCACTAGGAGAGTCTAATAACCCTAGTGCCCCGAAACTGCGGGGACTTTAACCCCTAGACAATAGGAGGGTTACCCACAATGACTATACATGACTTGTTTACATTATAGATTCTCCCGATAGGAACATCAGGGCATGACATGACACAAGTACATCCCATAATAAACATTAGATTACAATCGATAAGAAATACAAGTGAAATACATTCCAAAGTTACAATTACATCAACACTCCCTCTTAACTAGGAAGGTATTCTCTTGACAAAATTTTCATCATTGGTCTTCTTCTCTGAATCATCTCATCATCTGTATCTTCAAGTCATATTTGTCTTCAAGTATTCTTCGTCTTCAAGTCATCTTCATCTTCGAATCTGGATCATCACTCGATCTAGATCATCATCACTGGATCTGGATCATCTCTGGTGCATCATTTTTGGATCTGGATCATCACTCGATCTGGGTCATCTCTGGAGCATCATCTCTGGATCTGGATCATCTCTCGACCTAGATAATCTATGTTGGATCATCAATATTGAATCTTCACAGGTGATATCTCATGATTCTTCTCATCACAGGAAGTTCTACAAAGCCAGCCCTTTTTCATGCTCGATGTAGGCCTAGCCACCATGTAGGTCTTCTTCAGCGCTTATATCTGACACTTAAGTCAGAATGGTCTGCCCAACACTTACATCTGACCTACTTGTCAGAAAGGCATGTCTAGCACTCACATCTAATCATATAGGAACCAATCCTATAATCACATCAGAAAGGCTCAGCACTCACATCCATTCAACCAATGATCGAAAAGTCCCAACACTTACACTTGGCCATGCAAGGAACCAATCCTCCATGCCAAAAGGCTCTGCACTTACATCTGACCAACCAATGATCGAAGAAAGGCAATTTCACTTATATTTGATGAACCAATGATTGAATAAAGGCACAACACTTATATCTGATCAGCCAATGATCAAAGAAAGGCACAACACTTATATCTCATCAAAAAATGATCGAAGAAAGGCTCAGCACTTATATATGATCAACCAATGATCGAATAAAGGCTCTGCACTTACATCCAACACATGCAAGGAACATATATAACATGCATGTTCAGAAAGGTGTACACTCACATCTGATCGTATAGGAACCAATCCTACAGTCATGTCAGAATGGCCCCCAGTCCTAGACTGAGCTACCTGGTAACTGACCAGGTGCCTCCATTCTCCAAGAGAATGGTAGTTTCCCTTACATTTTTCCTACTCGATAGAATGGCCATCACTTGCATCTGACATGGAAGGAACCAATCCTCTCACCATGACAGAATAGATCAACCCTTACATCTTACCATGGAAGGAACCAATCCTCTCACCATGTTAGAATGACTATGGGTCTCATCACTATCCCTTGGAGGAAACCTCGATATGGAGAACACCAAGCTTCTCCATAAAGTACTCGAAATTCACCCTAGCCAATGGCTTCATCAACACATTAGCTATCTATTCCTCCATCGCAATAGACTAGAGCTTCACTGGTCCCTTCTACACCATATCCCTGATATAGTGATACTTGATCTCTATATGCTTCAACTTGTCATGAAACAATGGATTCTATGACAACTTTACGCAACTCTGGTTGTCACAATGTATACAAGTAGCATCCATCTGGAGATCAAATAAATCAGACAGTAGCTTCTGCAACCATACTACCTCACAACTAGCTGAACAAGCTGCGACATACTCTACTTCAGCTGTACTCAGTGCCACACAAGATTGCTTCCTACTAAACCAAGAGATCACACTTGATCCCATACTAAAGAAACAACCTAAAGTGCTTTTCCTATTGATGGCACTGCCTGCCCAATCTGAATCAACAGAACCCTCCAGGTTAATCTTCTAATTCACCTCGTACTTGAGCCCATAATCAATTGTACCTCTCAGGTACCTCAGAATGTTCTTTGCAGCAATCAAGTGAACATGTCTTGGATCTATCAAGAACTGGCTCAAGGTGTTCACAACAAAGAAAATGTCTGGTCTTATGTTTGTCAGATACATCAAGGACCCAATCATCTGAAGATACATCATTGCATCAACCATCTATGATGAAGCATCACTCAATAGCTGCAGGTTCGATGCCATAGCCTTGCAGTCCATCATCCCAAACCTCTTCAGGATCTCTAATGCATAATTCCCTTGTTCGAGGGAGATTCCATCTGCATTCTACCATACCTCCATACCTAGAAAATAATGCATCATACCCAAGTCCTTCATTTCGAACTCGACAGTAAGCTTTCTCTTCGTATCAGCAATCAACCCATCCATACCTGTTACAAACAGATCATCTACATATAGTAGAAGCATCACTAGGTTGCCATCTCCAACCTTGTAGTAAAGGTTGGAATCTGCTTTACTCTTGGTAAAGCCCAAACTAGATAGAAAGATGTCAATTCTTCCGTACCATGTCCTGGGTGCCTGTTTCAAACTGTACAGGTATTTCTTCAATCTGCACACATGAGACTCCCTATAATGTGTCTCAAAAATGAGTGGTTGTTCTACATACACTTCCTCTTCTACTACACCATTCAAGAAAGCAGTCTTGACATCCATTTGGTGTATCTTCCATTTCATTCCTACAGCCAAAGCAAGTACTGTTCTGATGGAAGTGTATCTGGAAACAGGAGCAAAGGTTTCTTCATAATATATTCCTTCCTTTTGTGAGAAGCCACGAGCCACAAATCTTGCCTTAGATTTTTCAATGCTACCGTTTGCAACATGCTTGATCTTGTAGACCCATTTGGAAGTTACAACTGACTTCCCTTCTGGTCTTGGGACAACATCTCAAATATCATTCTTCATGATCGATTGATACTCTTCAATCATAGCATCCTTCCATTCTTTTCGTTATGCTGCTTCTTCATAGTTGGAAGGTTCTTTATTGATAACAGCACATAGTAAAGCTACATATGCGGAACAAGATCTGGTTCTCTTTCTTTCTCCGTGATTCTCTTCTAGAGCCCCATATCTTTCCACACCTTGGATAATCTCTTGTAACCAAGCAGGTTTCCTCTTGTGAGGATTCTTCTCCTGAGGTGGATCTACAGGTCTTTGTGGTTCTTCAAATTCTCGATGTTCTTCTTGAATTTCTTCATTCATGGTTGTATCATGAATTCTGGGTGCTTTTACTTCTTTAGTATCTTCATCAAGTCTCTTTCTGGATTTGTTGTAAGTTGTGTCTTCATCAAATGTTACATCCCTGCTAATGTGAGTCTTCTTGAATCCTGGGAAGTATATTCTGTCAGCCTTCGAGCTTTCAGAGTATCCCACAAATACACCCTTCATTCCTGAAGGATCTAGTTTTGTTCGCTTTTCTTTTGGTATGTGTATGTACACTGGATAGTCGAGTATTCTGAGATGGCTGACTTCTGGTTTCTTGCCAGAGAAGTCCTCTTAGGGAGTCATTAGAGGAAATTTCAACTCAAAATGAGCCTCCTAAAATGAACTAGTAAAATAATAGTTAAAATAATAAAATAATATTTATTAATTTTGGAGGAAGAAAAGAAAAAAACTACTTTTTTGTTTGTATTTTTGACATATCTCCCTGTGTTTTTACTCAAATTTCGATCAGGATAGCTCGTTGGATGTGGAATTAAATTTCACATCCAACGAGTACCCACTCGGCATACTTTTGACGGACCCCGCTACCCCAAAAAAAGAAATACCTGAAAAAATGGAATGATGATGTCATCATTCCATTTTTTTCAGGTATTTCTTTTTTTGGGGTAGCAGGATCCGTCAAAATTATGCCGAGTGGGTACTCGTTGGATGCGGAATTTAATTCTGCATCCAACGAGCTCTCCCAATCGAAATTTGAGTAAAAACACAGGGAGATATGTCAAAAATACAAACAAAAAAGTAGTTTTTTTATGATACCTATCCCCAAATTTATATTAAAAAAGTGTTTAAGACCTATACGGTATTTCAAATTTAAATCAATTTCATTGGCTAACACATGATGACATGGAATTTGAATAAAAGTTAAAAGGCCCATTTTGAGTTGAAATTTCCTCTAATGCTTGTTCTCGAGTATTATGTGTGGAGTACAGTTTTGTACATACACCGTTGTTCTGGCTGCTTCTGCCCATATATGCATAGGAAAATCTTGATCATGAAGCATTGCTCATGTAGCTTCCATGATGGTTCTATTCTTCCTTTCTACAACCCCATTCTGTTGTGGATTGTAAGGAGTGGACAACTCCCCACGGAGACTTCACTTAGTGAACATCTCACATAGCATGTGCGATCATGGGATATTAACGAATACCCTTAATTTCCATAGATATTGACCCAAACACTTTTTGTTAAAAACCCCTCCCAATACTTAAAACCTCCTTCCCACCCCTTTTTATACCTTAATCCTTATAAACCACCCTACCCACCTCCACCTTAAATCCCTCATCCCCCCAATACCTGCAATATATTTCTTCAATTTTTAATAATTTTAAAACCCACAATATGAACTAACGTGATAGGATATTGGTCAACAAATGAAGCCCCTGTGAAACTCCCTCTTAATCCCTGATTCTTTGCATAAGTCTTTGAATATATTTGATGTGAATTCTCTGCCATTATCTGATCAAAGGGTCTTGATCTTATTTTCTATGTGGTTCTCGATCAAGGCTTTGAATTCCTCGAACTTTCTGAAAACTTCATCTTTGTTCTTCATGAAGTAAATCCATGTCTTCTTAGAAAATCCATCAATGGAAGAGACATAGTGTACATACCCGCTTAGTGAACTTGATGGCATTGGTCCGCATAGATCGGAGTGGATGATTTCCAAGATTCCTTTTTCCTTGCTCTCGCTACTTGGAAATGTCTTCTTTGTATTCTTTCCTTTCGCACATCCTTTACAGACCCCTTCATGTTTTGCTTGAATTTCTAGAATACCTTCAACAACTTTGCTTGCTAGTGTTAGTGCTCTGTAGTGCAGATGTGCAAGCCTTCTATGCCAAAGTTCATTTGGCTCTATTGTGTCATGGACCATAGCTTGTTCTAGATGGCCCTTTATCTTGTATAAGCCTCCTTCTTGTTCTCCAATCACTATTGCATCATCAATAGTCCTTCCTCTTGGCCACATGAGGACTTTTCCATCTACAAATGAAACCCTCATGCCTTTTTCATCCAATGCTGATATAGATAGAATATTCTTCTTCAGTCCTGGTTCAAACAAGACATCTTCCATTTTTATAGATTTTTCGGAGTCTAGCTTGTAGGAGGATTCACCACTACCTTTTATGGGATATTGGTAGTCATCCCCAAGCTTCACCTTATGGGGTGAATTATGTTCGGATAGTTTCTCAAAGGATTCCTTGAAACCTGTCATGTGCTTGGAAGCCCCACTGTCAATAAGCTAATCTTTGCTTCCATGAGTGACAGTTCCCATGAGAGAAAAGATCAAAAAATATTCATCTTCACTTGAAGAGTCTTCATTTTCTTGTCTTACTCTCTTCCTGGGAGGATCATCATCCTCAACAGTGTGAGCATGATGTCTTCTTTTGGAGTTGCTCTTTTTCTTGGATCCATTCTTATTCATGGGACAATTTTTAACAAAGTGTCCTATTTCATCGCATGTGTAACATCTGAGTCTGGATGGATCCCTTCTTAAAAATTTATTTTCTGATGAGAATGCTTACCTTGGTGATGATGATTTTCCCTTCTACCTTTCTTGGAGTGTACTGTGAGAGATTGATCTTCACTTCCCATCTTTTCTTTTCGAGCAGCTATCCGAGATTCTTCTTGAGAGCATTCTTCCCACAGTCTACTGAACTTGACCAACTTCTTTCTAGCACAGATTCCTTGGATGAAAGAATCCCATGACCTAGGTAGGCCATTCAATGTTATCATCACAATTTCTGCATTCTCCACTTGTTCATCTATAGCTTCCAGTTGTTCTTTGATATGGGAGACCCTTGTGAAGTATGACTGGATGGTCTCCTCATTCTAGATCTTGACATTCTTCAACTGGTTCCTTAGAGTCATCTTTTGATTGATGTTCTTCCCTTCAAATAGTTTGGTTAGGGCATCAAACATGTCTTTAGGTGTCTTGAGGGAGGACACCTGTGGAATGAGGTGATCCTTGATAGAATCTACAATGATCCTCTTAAGCATAACCAACTTCTTCTTATGTAAGGCCTTGGCCTCATCTCCCTCTAGAACTGAAACCTCCTCATGGATATAGGAGTCCAACTCATTTTCTTCCAAGACCAAGGATATCCTATACTTCCAAGCTAGAAAGTTATCAGCTCCCTCAAGCTTTTGATCAAGCTTGGTATGATGAGACATCTTAACTGACAACCTCAAATCAAAATACAAAATATTTAGATCTTACCAGGTCAAGATGTCAGATCTCAATTTGGAGCTGAAATCGTGCAGTGCTAGTTCAGGAGCAGATTAGGGTTTTCTTTTTCCAGAGTTCTATCCAACCAAAAGCTTTGAATTTGATCCCTAACTTCGATTTTGGGGAGGATATCAATCCATGCCTGGGCTCACTAAAAAATTCCTCTTTTGTGAAAAGCCCTAATTTTCAGCAGCAATGTCCGGTCCAAAACTGAAAAACCTCAGAATTGGATTCTGCTTCGACACAAAGATGCTATATAGGGAGGAAATTTATTCTACCTTATGTTTTCTGAAACTATGTGGATATATATCCACAAAGTAGGAAGCCCTAGTTCCCGTAGCTGCACAGTGTCTTCTTCTCAGGTTAGCTTTGATGCAATGTTAAATTTTTAACATTAAGCTAGCATTAACATTAGGATCTTTAAACTAAGAGAACAACAAGCACAACAATCAAACACAAGAGACAATGAACACAGGTTTTCTCCTCGGGGAAACCATAAATGGAGAAAACCCCGCAACTTCCTCAGAGATAGAATCAGCACCAAAGTGAAACCCAAAAATAGTAAGACAATCTCCCAACAACAGTAAGCTCTTTCCTCTTGCCCCAGTGTCTTTCTCTTCCTCAGCTATGCACTACAACTGAGTGTGGATGAGATGTGTGATTGTTAGAATAATCCTTCAGGATTAGTGTAAATAAATAATAAATAGGAATATGATTAGATAGGAAGCCAAACAGGCTGAGTGGAAGGTGAAACCCAACCGCCATGTACTTTGTATAAATATAGGCATTTGCATTGGAAATGGATATTGAATCGGGAGTTATTACCAACAAGTGGTATCAGAGCAGGTTGTCTGCCATAACTCCTGCCTGCCAGTCTTCCTGCCATTCTCCTGCTTGCTCTGCCGGTTCAGCTCTGGCATATGCCCTCTGCGTCTTCTTGCCAGGAGACGTTTCAAAAGTTTCTGCCCACAGTCTGGAATGTGCTAGTATGGCATATTCTCTGCGGGCATGCATTATTGAGATGTTTTACCAGTCCATTGTCATAAACCCTAAGAGACTTCGATCTGCGCCAGTCCATATTGTTGGAGAATGTGCTAAAGTTTGAGACTGTGTTTAACTGATATCTCACCACTGCGTTGAGAGACTGCATATTGATGCATTGAGAGACTGCATAAACCCTAATCTTTTTTTTTACCTAATAAAGTGACTATCGTGAAGGGTGTGCCTGCCGTGTGAAAGCTTAAGTTATTACCAGCGTGGAGATTGCGTTGTGTAACTGTGTAACTGTATGGTTTTCAACCTGCGTGGAGTTATTACCAGCGTAGAGGTTGCGCTGTGTATTGCAATCTGCCACGGAAGTGAACCCTTGATTCTGCTGCATGGAGGAGTTGACCTGATCGTGGAGTACTGTGTGTCTTCAGTACTGCATGAAGACTAATATTGTTGGCATTAAAGGCTGCGTGGAGACTGCGTGAGATAATGTATGATGCGTGAATGGTGAAGCTGTGTACCTGCGTGAAGACCAAGCCTGTTCTGCGTGGAGAAGAGATAGTATTGTAGACTGATAAAGCTGCTTGCGTTTTGGAGAAGCTCAATACGCTGTATGCTGCTCGTGAATACCCATTAAAGAATGAGCTGTATGCTATACTGAGGCTGCATTGAAGAGAGTCTGGTGACTATTTTGAAGGCTGCATTCTACTTGAAGGCTGCCTTGGAAGAACAATTAAATCTTCTGTTTTTATTCTATTGATTGATATAAAAATTGAAGATAGACTGATATATGCTGACTGATATATATGCGTTGCTGTTGTTTTGAGCTTTGTAAACCTAGACTGCTGAAAACCTATTGAAGGCCGAGTTGTATACTGCATTGAAGAGCTGCATAATATTTTTATGTATTGACTGTG
>LPNX010202443.1:21365-124027 GCA_001517045.1 Pseudotsuga menziesii
AACAGTGATAAATAGAGAGGTCACCTCTCTATTTATACTAATTCGTGACATGACTAAAACCCTACTAGGGCCGACCTGACTAGGAGAGTCTAATAACCCTAGTGCCCTAGAACTGTGGGGACTTTAACCCCTAAACAATAGGAGGGTTACCCATAATGACTATACATGGCTTGTTTACATTATAGATTCTCCTTATAGGAACATCAGGGAATGACATGACACAAGTACATCCCGGAATAAACATCGGGTTACAATAGATAATAAATACAAGTGAAATACATTCCGAAGTTACAATTACATCAACATTGTTAGTTTTTCAACATTAAGCTAGCATTATTAGCATCTTTAACTGAGAGAATAACAAGTACAGTAATCAAACACAAGAGACAATGAACACAATGTTTTTCCTTGGGAAAACCATAAAGGAGAAAACCCCGCAACTTCCTCAAAGATAGAATCAGCACCAAAACAGTAAAATCCCCGAAACAGTAAGTGATCTCCCAACAGCAGTAATCTTCTTCTTGTCTAGCCCCAATGTCTTCTCCTTCCTCAACTATGTGCTACACTTGAGTGTGGATGAATTGTGTGATAAATAGAGACTCCAGTTATCTATTTATACTAATCCTGACATGACTAAAACCCTACCAAGGCCAACCTCTACTAGGAGAGTCTAATAACCCTAGTGCCCCGGAACTGCGAGGACTTTAACCCTTAGACAATCTGAGGGTTACCCGCTATGACTTGACATGACTTGTTTACATTATTGATTCTCTTGATTAGAACATCGGGGTATGACAACATGACTCAATTACATTATAGATACATCCCAGAATAAACATCGTGTCACAATACATAAGATACATAGATGAATACATTCCGAAGTTACAAATACATCAACACTCCCTCTTAACTAGGAAGGTATTCTTTCGACACAATTTTTAGCACTGGTCTTCTTCTCTGTATCAACTAGATCATCTCATCATCTACATCTAAATTCTTCTGAGTCTTCAAGTCATCTTCATCTTTAACTCATCTTCATTCTTTGAATCTGGATCATCTCTTGATCTGGATCATCATAGGACATCATCACTGGATCTGGATCATCTCTCAATCTGGATCATCATCAGTCATCATCATTGGATCTGGATGATCACTGGCTATCATCACTAGATCTCAATCATCACTCGATCTTGATCATCACTGGCTATCATCACTGGATCTCGATCATCACTCGATCTGGATCATCACTGGTGCTATCTCATGATTCTCCTTGTCATAGGAATTTCTATAGAGCCAGCCCTTTTTCATACTGGTTGTAGGCCTAGAAATCATGTAGTTCTTCACCCAGCACTTACATTTGACCTACTCGTTAGAAGGGCATGCCCAGCACTCACATCTGATCATATAGGAACCAATCCTATAATCACATCAAAAAGGACCAGCACTCACATTCACCAGCATGATAGGACATCACATCACTAACATCTATGAAAATTCTTCAGCACTTACATCTAGCCTATTCGTCAGAAAGGCATAGTACTCACATCCATTCAGGCTAGAACACATCCTACTCACAATGATGGAAGAGTTCTATACTTCCATATAGGCTGGTACACATCCTACTCACAATGATGGAATATTTTTCCACTTTCATCCAGGCTGGAACACATCCTACTCACAATGATGAAAGACTCTCATCCAGGATAGAACACATCCTCCTCACAATGATGAAAGATTTATGCACTTACATTCATCTAGGAGGGAACACATCCTGCTCACAATGATGAAAGGGCCTACACTTACATCCATCTAGGCGGGAACACATCTTGCTCACAGTGATGGAAGGGCTTGCACTCACATCTGATCTTGTAGGAACCAATCCTACAGTCATATAAGAATGGTGCCCAGTCCTCCTCGATTGAGCTACCTGGTAACTAACTAGGTGCCTCCATTCTCCTAGAGAATGGCAGTTGCCCTTACATCCGACCTGCTTGTCAGAATGGCCAACACTCACATCTGACATGGAAGGAACTTAATCCTTTAGCCATGACAGAATGGTTCATCCCTTACATCTGATCAAGTGGGAACACTTCTCTCTATCACATCAGAATGGCTACTCAGCCCTAGACTAAGTGTTCCCGGTACCTCACCAGGAAGCTCCATTCAAAGAATGGTAATTTCCCTTACATCTGTCCTACTCGACAGAATGGCCAGCACTCATATTTGACATGGAAGGAACCAATCCTCTCACCATGACAGAATGGATCAGCCCTTACATCTGACCTACTTGTTAGAATGGATACTGATCTCAGCACTCATATCTGACATGGAAGGAACCAATCCTCTCACTATTATAGAATGGCTCAGCCCTTACATCTTACCATGGAAGGAACCAATCCTCTCACCATGTTAGAATGGCTATGGGACTCATCACATTCCCTTGGAGGAAATCTTCATCTAGAGAACACCAAGCTTCTCCTTGAAGTACTTGAACTTCACCCTAGCCAATGGCTTCATCAATACATTAATTATCTGTTCCTCTGTTGCAACATACTGGAGCTTCACTGCTCCCCTCTCCACCATATCCCTGATATAGTGTTACTTGATCTTGATATGCTTCGACTTGTCATGGAACACTAGATTCTCTGACAACTTCACACAACTTTGGTTGTCACAATGTATACAAGTAGCATTCAACTGGAGATCAAATATATCAGACAGTAGCTTCCACAACCATACTTCCTCACAACTAGTTGAACAAGCTGCGACATACTCTGCTTCAGCTGTACTCAGTGCCACACAGGATTGTTTCCTACTAAACCAAGAGATCACACCTGATCCCATACTGAAGCAACATCCTGAAGTGCTCTTCCTATCAATGGCACTACCTGCCCAATCTGAATCAACATAACCCTCTAGGTTAATCTTTTGATTCACCTCATACTTGAGCCCATAATCAACTATACCCCTCAGGTACCTCAGAATATGCTTTGCAGCAATCAAGTGAACACTTCTCGGATCTGTCAAGAACTGGCTCAAGGTGTTCATAGGAAAGCAAATGTCTGGTCTCGTGTTTGTCAAGTACATCAATGACAGAATCATCTGACAATACATTGTAGCATCAATTGAATCTGATGAAGCATCACTCAATAGCTTCAGGTTTGATGCCATAGGTGTGGCCATAGCCTTGCATTCCATAATCCCAAACCTCTTTAGGATCTCTACTTCATACTTCCTTTGTCCAAAGAAGATTCCATCTGTACTCTGCCACATTGCCATACCTAGAAAGTAATGCATCATCCCCAAGTCCTTCATTTTGAATTCAGCAGCAAGCTTTCTCTTTGTATCAGCAATCAACCCATCCGTACCTGTCACAAATAGATAATATACATATAGTAGAAGCATCACTAGGTTGCCATCCTCAACCTTGTAGTAAAGGTTGGAATCTCCTTTACTCTTGATAAAGCTCAAACTGGATAGAAAGATGTCAATTCTGCCGTACTAGGTCCTAGGTGCCTGTATCAAACCATACAGGGATTTCTTCAGTCTGCACACATGAGACTCCCAGTCATGTGTCTCAAAACCGAGTGGTTGTTCTACATACACTTCCTCTTCCACTACACCATTCAAGAAAGCAGTCTTGACATCCATCTGTTGTATCTTTCATTTCATCACTATAGCCAGAGCAAGTACTGATCTGATGGAAGTGTATCTGGCTACAGGTGTAAAGGTTTCTTCATATTCTATTCCTTCTTTCTGAGAGAAACCCCGAGCTACAAATCTTGCCTTATACTTTTCAATGATACCATCTGCAGCATGCTTGATCTTATAGATCCATTTGAAAGTTACAACTGACTTTCCTTTTGGTCTTGGGACAACATCCCAAACATCATTCTTCATGATCGATTGATATTCTTCAATCATAGCATCCTTCCATTCTTTCTGTTCTGCCGCTTCTTCATAACTGCAAGGTTCTTTATCAATGAAATCACATAGTAAAGCTACATACCCGGAGCAGGATCTCGTCCTCTTTTTTTCTCTGTGATTCTCTTCTGGAGCCCCATATCTTTACGCACCTTGGATAAGTTCTCATACCCAAGTAGGTTTCCTCTTATGAGGATTCTTCTCCAAAGGTGGATCTATAGGTCTTTGTCGTTCTTCGAAATCTTGATCTTCTTCGTTCATGGTTGTATCATGAATTCTGGGTGCTTCTGCTTCTTTATATTCTTCAGCAAGTATCTTTCTGGATTTGTTGTAAGCTGTGTCTTCATTGAATGTCACATCCATGCTGATGTCAATCTTCTTGTATCCTGGGAAATAGATTCCGTAAGCCTTCGAGCTTTCAGAGTATCCCACAAATATGCCCTTCTTTCTTGAAGGATATAATTTTGTTCTCTTCTCTTTTGGAATGTGTATGTATACAGGAAAGCCAAATATTCTGAGATGGTTGACTTCTGGTTTCTTGCTAGAGAAGACTTCTTCAGGAGTCTTGTTCTTGAGTACTCTATGTGGAATATGGTTCTGTACATACACTGCTGTTCTGGCAACTTCCACCCAAAGATGCATAGGAAGATCTTGATCATGAAGCATGGCTTTTGCAGATTCCATGATGGTTCTATTCTTCCATTATGCAATCCCATTCTGTTGTGGATTATAAGGAGTGGATAGCTCCCTCTTAATCCCTGATTCTTTGCATAGCTCTTTGAATTAATTCAAAGTGAATTCTCCGCCATTATCTGATCGAAAGGTCTTGATCTTCTTTTAGGTATGGTTTTCGATCAAGGATTTGAATTCCTTGAAGTTTCTGAATACTTCATCTTTGTTCTTCATGAAGTAAACCCATGTCTTCCTAGAAAAATCATCAATAAAAGAAACATAGTATGCATACCCGTTTAGTGAGTTTGATGACATCGGACCGCATACATCGGAGTGGATGATTTCTAGTATGCCTTTGGCTTTGCTTTCACTGTTGGGAAATGTCTTCTTTATATTCTTTCCTTTTGCACATCCTTTGCAGACCCCATCATGTTTTGCTTGGAATTCTGGAAGACCTTAAACAACTTTGCTTGCAATAGGTAGTGCTCTGTAATGCACATGTGCAAGCCTTCTATGCCAAAGCTCATTTGTCTCTACTGTGTCATGGACCAAGGCTTGTTTTGGATGACCCTTCAATTTGTACAATCCTCCTTCTTGTTCTCCAATCACCACTACATCATTGATAGTCTTTCCTCTTGGCCACATGATGACTTGACCATCTATGAATGCAACTCTCAGTCCTTTTGCATCCAATGCTGATATGGATAGAAGGATATTTTTGAGTATTGGCACACACAATACTTCTTTCATTTTTAGAGACTTACCAGAGTCTAGTTTATATGAAGATTCCTCACTACCTTTTATTGGGTATTGGTAGTCATCTCCTAGCTTCACCTTGTGAGGTGATTCATGTTTTGATAGTCTTATAAAGGATTCCTTGAATCTAGTCATATGTTTGGAAGCCCCACTGTCTATAAGCCAATCATCACTAACATGAGTAATGTTACATGTGAGAGCGGAGATCAGAACATATTCATCATCGCTTGAAGAATCTTCACTTTCATATCTGGATCTCTTCTTGGATGGTTCATCATCCTCTGTAGCATGAGCATGATGTCTTATTTTGTTCCCGTTATTCTTATGAGAGTGGTTCTTATTCTTAGGACAGTCATTTGCAAAGTGTCCTATCTCATCACATGTATAACATCTTAATCTAGATGGGTCCTTTCTATTTTTATCTCTATGATGAGAATTCTTACCTTTTAAGTGATGAGTTTTTCTTCTGCCTTTCTTGGAGTGAACTATGAGAGCTTGATCTTCACTTCCCATCTTCTCTTCTCGACCTACTATCCAAGCTTCTTCTTGAGAAGATTCTTCCCAAAGTATGCTGAATTTGACTAGCTTCCTTCTAGCACAGATTCCTTAGATGAAAGAATCCCATGACCTTGGAAGGCCATTCAAAGTAGTCATCACAATCTCTGCATTTTCCACTTCTTCATCAATAGCTTCTAATTGTTACTTGATCTGAGAAACCCTTGTGAAGTAAGACTGGATGGTCTCTACATTTTGAATCTTCACATTCTTCATTTTATTCCTCAAAGTCATCTTTCGGTTTATGTTCTTCCCTTCAAACAATTTGGTTAGGGCATCAAACATAGATTTAGGTGTCTTGAGAGAGGACACCTGTGGGATAAGGTGATCCTTGATAGAATCAACAATGATCCTCTTTTCCATAACCATATTCTTCTTATGCAAGGCCTTTGCCTCATCTCCCTCTAGAACTGGAACCTCCTCATGAATGTAGGAGTCTAATTCATTCTCTTCGAGGACCAGGGAGATCCTATACTTCCAGGCTCGAAAGTTATCATCTCCCTTAAGATTTTCATCAAGCTTGGTATGATGAGACATCTTATCTGAGAACCTCAAATGGAAATACAAAATATTTTAGATCTTACCAGGTTCAAGATGTCGGATCTGAAAACTTGAGTTGAAATCCTGTAGAGCTGGTTCAGGAGAAAATTAGGGTTTTGCTTTTCCGAAGTTCTGTCCACCCAAATGCCTTGAAATTTGTCCCTAAATTTGATTTTGGGGAGGAGATCAATTCAGGACTGGGCTCACTGAAAAATTCCTCTTCTGTGAAAATCCCTAATTTCTGACAGTAGTGATAGGTCCAAAACTGAAAAACCTCAGAATTGGATTTTGCTTCGATAGAAAGATGCGCCCTAAGGAGGAGAGTTGTTCCACCTTAATTTTGCTGAAAATCTATGGAGGAAGATCCACAAACTAGGAAGCCCTAGTTCCCGCAGCTGCACAGTGTATTCTTCTCAGGTTAGCTCTGATACCATGTTAGTTTTTCAACATTAAGCTAGCATTATTAGGATCTTTAACTAGGAGAATAACAAGTACAAAATCAAACAAAAGAGACAATGAACGCAGTGTTTTTTCTCAGGGAAACCATAAAGGAGAAAACCCCGCAACTTCCTCAGAGATAGAATCAACACCAAAATAGTAAAAGCCCCAAAATAGTAAGTTATCTCCCAACAGCAGTAATCTTCTTCTTGTATAGCCCCAGTGTCTTCTCCTTCCTCAACTATGCGCTACACTTGAGTGTGGCTGACTTGTGTGATAAATAGAGACTCGAGTTCTCTATTTATACTAATCCCGACATGACTAAAAGCCTACCAGGGCCGACCTCTACTAGGAGATTCTAATAACCCTAGTGCCCCAAAAATGCGGGGACTTTAACCCTTAGACAATCGGAGGGTTACCCACTATGACTTGACATGACTTGTTTACATTATTGATTCTCCCAATTGGAACATTGGGGTATGACAAAATGACTCAATTACATTATAGATACATCCTGGAATAAACATCGGGTTACAATACATAAGATACATAGATGAATACATTCTGAAGTTACAAATACATCAACAAACACTCCCTCTTAACTAGGAAGGTATTCTCTCGACACAATTTTCATCACTGGTTTTCTTCTCTGAATCATCTCGTCATCTGTATCTTCAAGTCATCTTCGTCTTCAAGTGTTCTTCATCTTCAATTCATTTTCATCTTCGAATATGGATCATCGCTTGATCTGGATCATCATCACTAGATCTGGATCATCTCCGGAGCATCATCTTTGGATTTGGATCATCACTCGATCTGGATCATCTCTGGAGCATCATCTCTGGATCTGGATCATCTCTCGACCTGGATCATCTTTGTTGGATCATCAACACTGAATCTTCACAGGTGCTATCTCATGATTCTTCTCATCATAGGAAGTTCTATAGAGCCAGCCCTTTTTCATGCTTGATGTAGGCCTAGCCACCATGTAGGTCTTCTTCAGTGCTTATATCTGACACTTAAGTCAGAATGTCCCGCCCAGCACTTACATATGACTTACTCGTCAGAAAAGGCACACCCAGCACTCAAATCTAATCATATAGGAACCAATCCTATAATCACATCAGAAAGGCCCAGCACTCACATCCGTTCAACCAATGATCAGAATGTCCCAACACTTACACTTGGCCATGCGAGGAACCAATACTCCATGCCAAAAGGCTTTGCACTTACATCTGATCAACCAATGATTGAAGAAATGAAATTGCACTTATATCTGATCAACCAATGATTGAAGAAAGGCACATCACTTATATTTGATCAACCAATGATCGAAGAAAGGCTCAGCACTTATATCTAATAAACCAATGATCGAAGAAAGCTGCAGCACTTATATCTGATCAACCAATGATCGAAGAAAGGCTTTTACCTTCTGTTGAGCTTTACCTTCTGTTTATTTTTCATCATCTTGAACTCAATTGCAATTGAGAATGAGAAAACCAATCTTATAATTCAATTGCAACTGAGAATGAGAAAACCAATCTTACAAGAGGAAAAGTGTAAAGGAAATGAAAGAATGTATACAAGGAAAATAGTCATTCAAAATTTCCTAATGAAACCTCATAGAAGAAAATTTATAATAAAAGAATCATATTTCCATTATTTTTCTCTCTAAAGATTAGACAACCCTTCCTAATTTATATTCACTTTTATGAAGGGGAAGTAAAGATCTCTTTAGACTTGGTATGGAAGAATGTTAATTAGTTTTTTTCATTCTTCCTTATATTTTAAAACCTTAAATAATATAAAAGAACATAAACATAAACTTATGAGGAAGTGTGGATTAACCTTTTTTTTAATAACATTTAACAAAATGAAATGTTTTATTTAAACAATTGGGAATGTAAGAATGGAAATTGGAAGTGTAAGAATAGAAATTGGAAGTGTAAGAATGGTTTTTTTAAGAAGAGTAAAAATGTTTTATATGAACCATTTTGAGAGTGTATGAATTTTTTATATAGACAATTTTAGATTATGTTTTAAAATAAATAATAAGTACCATAACACAACGCTCACTTGAAACATATAAATAAAATATCATACACATTTCAAACATAAATAAAATATCACACACATTTCAAACATAAATAAAATATCACACACAACCATGTGAACGAAGCATATGATGATTTTTTTTCAACTTTTGTTTGTAATGCTCAGACATAAATGATATTAAAGTTAATTGCACACCATCTTTTTGTTTCTTCCTCCCTTGTTACCTCAGAAATAAATGATATTAAAATTAATTGTACACCATCGTTTTGTTTCTTCCTCCCTGGTTACTGTGTTGTGATTATTATTGGCTTCCTAATTTGTTGTGATTATTACTGGCTTGCTAATTTGTTGAGATTAGATGCAAGAGGCCCCACCCTGGCTGAAATAGTGGCTTGTAATGCTCAAAGGGCCCCACCCACTAAACTTACAGCGCTTATATTCAATCTACAGTCCATCCCATTATCTCAAAATACAACCATTCCATTCAATCTACATCCCATTATGTTATATAAAAATAGAAAAGGTCAATGAGAAGCAAAACGCTGGTCTCCAAATAAGTCTATCCACTGAACTTTGTATTTAGTCAAAATATGAACGGAAAGATTTCTAAGTTCTCCTTAACTGCTGTATTGGTATATGCGTCATGATCAGTTGAGTTACACATCGATCCATCGTATCTCGCATGGAATGTGACCCCATTCCACTATCTATATATATGGGGTACGATGCTCACCATGTCCTCACATTGTCCCGATTCCCTTGATATTGAGGGTTCATCTTTCAAGCTTTGGTAATTAGGGTTTGTCTCTGAAGATGACAAAGACAAGCACAGTTGGGAAAGATTTAGTGTTAGCGTTGGCATTTGAAGCTGCAGCAATAGGAGTGGCAGAAGGCGTCATCTCCTCTCCTGATCGAAGGCAATTTTTGATCTTCTCCCATGCCTTTCCTTTGTCACGGGGGACGCTGATAACCCCACGGGAGCATGATGTTAAGTCACTGAACGTGGCGGCCAACTCTACTCCGGACAGACAAGAGGTGTGCAGATATGCATAAGTCTGGGGTTGGTTACTCCAGCTACGACTCTAGCAAAGTCGCCAACATACATTGGACGGGAATAGTGTAATATTTAGGATGGAATAAGATGCCCTCTTCTCTTTTTTGTATTTTCAATAACTATATTATTAAGATTAATACATTGAAAGGTATATATTTGACATATTAATAATGTTTTTTTTAAATATGTTAATTACTTTTATTTAATAGTTAATTTAATATAACAACCATTTAATTTATGGTTATTAATCTTATAATTAAAGTTAATAGTTGTAATTAACAGTTTAGTTGCTCTTTGAAGGTCTTTAAAAGCAATAGTTTTTGCTGTAAAAAGCAGGTTACAATAAGATATTGACTCATAAAGAATGCAATTATGGGTTGGGGGAGTTTAGGTCATTATGATCAGTGAAAGAAAACCTATAATTCTTGATAAATTATATAGCTATAACACAACTTTAAAATTTAAATAAAATTGTTTTCTTCGGTGTGAAAAAAAACATACCATAAAATAATCCAGACATTAACATAAACTCGAAACATTCAAGCTTTTAGGAGACAATAACATAAACTCGAAACATTCAAGCTTTTAGGAGACCATCCTGTTGGATACTCAAGCTACGTTATAAATTTTATACCGATTGTTTTCTTCATTGGAACTTGCTTAATGTGTCAGACATAATAAATTTTAAGGGATTGTTTTCTTCATATTAATGTGTTTGAGATAATGTTTCTATTGGTGAATTTATATTTGGTTTGAAATTTTTCAAGGTTGTTGAGATATTCTTTTTAACTTATTTATCCAAGAATGGAATAAGTTAGGTTTGGTAACTATTGTATTTGTGTTTGAAAATAAATAATATAGGAGTAACATTTATAGAAAGTATGTTATTTGTGTTTGAAAATAATATATTAATGTTTTTTTTGTGAATTATTTGTGTAGTGACTCCTTTCATAATTTTTAAATTGGTATTATAGCCTTAATAAGCTTAATTTCTTTTGGTCTTAATTGTTGGAAATATTAATTACTCGCAGATGTCCGTAAGTCTCACAATGTAAACTAGTCAAATTAATTTCTGAAGCTAATTTGTTAGGTAGATAGTTATTACATTCTTTAATGGTGAGTCAATGGATTCATGTAGAAACAATTTTCAGGTTGCTTATAAATAAAAGAAGGAAATTGCAAATCAAGTTACATAGAAGAACTGAACTCCAGGGTGAGAAAAGAGACAAAGAGAAGTTGAAGCTCAAGCTTCTATGTATGTGATTTAGTCAAAGAGCCAAAGCTTTGTAAAAGGATGAGTCTGTGAGCTGACAAGTTTGTAATACCTTAGTTATTTCCAGACTATATATAAGAAATAGTTTATGGTTGATTGCATGTTTATTTGGATGTACATTCTTTCCAGATTTACTTGTGTAAATGTACTTACAATTACGGTTGAGTGAAAGAACAAGAATCCTTAAATTTCTCACTCCGTCAAAGTTCCAATTTTTACGGCACATTGTTCGACTCAAGTCTTCCTACATATTTGGGTATATGTTTTTATAAGTTATGCTGAATTGTTAATGTGTCGGTTTTTACTTCATCTTAAACTCATAGGTGAAAAGTATTAGTAATTTCTTAAGTATTTTAGACTAAGAAACATACTCTGTAGATTTCGACTAAAACCAAGTGAACCGAAAAGTTTGGTTGAGTAAACCGACCAGTGGTCGAAGTGATAAGCCTACTAGTAGTCGAAGTGAAGTTACCAACAAGTTGTCGAAGTAAAATCAGTCCATAAGTGGTCGAGGTAAAACCAGTCGGTAGAACTGATAAGTAACTGTCGGTAGAACTGAAAAGTAGAGGTAAATTAGTCGTTTCTAAAAGGCCAACCAAAGTTTATAAACTTTTCTAGTCGGGAGTTAGACAAGTTTCACCTGACAAGTAAACAAAAGAAAAAGAGGTCGACATGAAAAATTGAATTTTTATGTGAGCGGTAAACTCAAGTTTAGTCGGCTTGGTTTAGGCTAACTAGTATCATAGCAAGGTTTAGGAAATAAATCTTGTCTTAAAAGGTGGAAAATTAATTTTCTAAGGAAAGTTAATTAAAAATTAAAAATGACTTCTACTTCTAGTTCATTGCAAACTCCAATTTTTATAGGAAAGAATTATGAATATTGGTATTTAACCATGAAGGCTTTGTTCAGAGGCCAATATGTCTAGGAGATAGTCCAGCATGGTTATGGAGAACCAGCAGACATGACCGCATATAACAATCTCACACATGCTGAGAAATATGTCGTAAGGGAACAGAGGAAGAAAGATGAAAAATCTCTGTTTTACATACATCAAGCCATGTATGAAAGAATACTCCCAAGAGTGGCAGCAAAAATTAATTCTAAGAAGGCATGGGATACATTGGGGACCTCTTATGAAGGTTTGGATAAGGTAAGGACATCCAAGTTGTATATTCTAAGAAGAGATTTTGAATCTCTATCCATGAAATATTCAGAGACTGTAGACACATTCTACACCAGAGTTGTTGGTTTGATAAACCAACTGAAATCTCATGGAGAAGCCATAGAAGACCAAAGGGTTGTTGAAAAAAATTCTCAGAAGTCTTCCCCCAAGATTTGAAAACTTGGTTGTGACCTTATAAGAACACACAGACATGTTGACATTTACCATTGATGAGCTGCAAGCTTCACTCATTAATCATGAAAACAGACTCAGCAGAACACAAACATCATTGGAAGGTGCATTCACAGCATAGTCATCCATAAGTTGTGGTAGAGGAAGGGGGAGAAATAACTTCAGAGGTAGAGGAAGAAGTTCTTCAAGAGTAAAACGAGGCAGAAGTCCTAAAAATGTTAGTGGTAGAGGAGATAATCAGAAGCCAAGTCAGCCAAGTGGCGAGAGGTTTGATAAATAAAAAATTCAATGTCATTACTGTAAGAAATTTGGTCATTATGCATATGAATGTAGAAGAAACAATATTACCAAGGAAGGTAAATCCCAAGTCAGTCGACCAACACCAGTGCTTCGACAAGTGCAATGTTAATGGCATCGACATCTCCACTTGAATGCAATGTTATTCAAGAAATTCCACATGACATATGGTACTTTGATTCAAGATGCAGCAACCACATGAAAGGTAATTTAAATTTGTTTTCCAGTCTAGAAAATTGAGTTCAAACTGATGTTACACTTGGAAACAATGTCCAAGTTACTATTTTAGGAAAAGGCACTATTGATTTTCTAACCAAACAGGAGGAGAGTAAGTATATCCCTGATGTCTATCATGTCGAAGTTCTGAAACACAATTTGTTAAGCATTGGATAGTTGATACAAAAAGGCTACAGAGTCTATATGGAAGATGATCACTGTGTGATTAAAGACAAGCGTCCAAGTGACCAGCTGATAGAAAAAGTGCCAATGACAAGCAATAGCTTGTTTCAATTGAGGATAGTTTTTGACATGAAACGGAAGACAAATACAGGAGCTGCATTCAAGGTAGAAAGTAAAGAAACAATCAATATCCTTGTAATATCCCTTTTTGAAATTTTATTAAAATGCCCAATTTTCCAATTTTTTCACAATTTTGGCTCTGGACTAGTTTTGGTGTCTAGACCTCCAAATTGACCCAAATGCTTCCAAATTTTATCTGAAGGTACATGACTGATAATATAACTTAGTATCATACTCATGTATGTTTTGTGACCTCCCAATTACTTCTGCAAAAATTTTTAATGTTCTGTTCAAAGTAGGAGTCTTTACTAGCAAATTGGGCCTCCAATTCCCCCTCGGTAATTGCCAAAAATGGCTTCACAAATGATCCCAAAGTCACTTGAATTTCTGAAAATAGAATGGGTATGTGTAAGGGAACTTTTCAAAGTCTCATATGTGTCATGTTTCAATTTATACATGCTATTATGACTCTTTCCAAAACAACTCCCAAGTCACGGTTTCGACCCTTCGGGAAAATGCTCCAAATCTTCTCCCAATGCAATAAAAATGAGTAAAATGGATTCCAATTCTTAAGTACTGAACATGAGACTTGAAATACACATTAATTATAGTCCATCCATCATAAATTTATTAGAGATAATATATCTGATTAACCAATGATCGAAGAAAGGCTCTGCACTTACATCCAACACATGTGAGGAACCAATCCAACATGCATGTTCAAAAAGGAATACACTCACATCTGATCCTGTAGGAGCCAATCCTACAGTCATATCAAAATGGCCCCCAGTCCTAGACTGAGCTACCTAGTAATTGACCAGGTGCCTTCATTCTCCAAGAGAATGGCAGTTGCCCTTACATCTATCCTACTCGACAGAATCACCATCACTCACATATGACATGGAAGGAACCAATCCTCTCACCATGAAAAAATAGCTCAGCCCTTGCATCTTACCATGGAAGGAACCAATCCTTTCACCATGTCAGAATGGCTATGGGTCTCATCACTTTCCCTTGGAGGAAACCTCGATATGGAGAACACCAAGCTTCTCCCTAAAGTACTCGAAATTCACCCTAGTGAATGGCTTTGTCAACACATTAGCTATCTGTTCCTCCGTCACAACATACTAGAGCTTCACTGCTCCCTTCTACACCATATCCCTAATATAGTGATACTTGATCTCTATATGCTTCAATTTGTCATGAAACAATGGATTCTCTGACAACTTTACGCAACTCTAGTTGTCACAATGTATACAAGTAGCATCCATCTGGAGATCAAATAAATCAGACAGTAGCTTCCATAGCCATACTACCTCACAACTAGTTTAACAAGCTGCGACATACTCTGCTTCAGTTGTACTCAGTGCCACACAGGATTGCTTCCTGCTAAACCAAGAGATCACACCCGATCCCATACTAAAGCAACAACCTGAAGTGCTTTTCTTATCGATGGCACTGCCTGCCCAATCTGAATCAACATAACCCTCCAGGTTAATGTTCTTATTCGCCTCATACTTGAGCCCATAATCAATTGTACCTCTCAGGTACCTCAGAATGTTCTTTGTAGCAATCAAGTGAACATGTCTTGGATCTGTCAAGAAATGGCTCAAGGTGTTCACAACAAAGCAAATGTTTGGTCTTGTGTTCATCAGATACATCAAGGACCCAATCATCCAACGATACATCATGGAATCAACCATCTTTGATGAAGAATCACTTAATAGCTTTAGGTTTGATGCCATAGGTGTGGCCATAGCCTTGTAGTCCATCATCCCAAACCTCTTTAGGATCTCTACTGCATACTTCCCTTGTCCAAGGGAGATTCCATCCGCATTCTGCCATACCTTCATACCTAGAAAATAATGCATCATACCCAAGTCCTTCATTTTGAACTCAATAGAAAGCTTTCTCTTCATATCAGCAATCAACCCATCCATACCTGTTACAAATAGATCATCTACATATAGTAGAATCATCACTAGGTTTCCATCTTCAACCTTGTAGTAAAGGTTGGAATCTGCTTTACTCTTGGTAAATCCCAAACTAGATAGAAAGCTATCAATTCTTCCATACCATGTCCTGGGTACTTGTTTCGAACCATATAGGGATTTCTTCAATCTACACACATGAGACTCCCTGTCATGTGTCTCAAAAATGAGTGGTTGTTCTACATACACTTCCTCTTCTACTACACCATCCAAGAAAGCAGTCTTGACATCCATTTGGTGTATCTTCCATTTCACTACTGCAGCCAAACCAAGTACTATTCTGATGGAAGTGTATCTGGCCACAGGAGCAAAGGTTTCTTCATAATATATTCCTTCCTTCTATGAGAAGCCACGAGCCACAAATCTTGCCTTAGATTTTTCAATGCTACCATTTGCAGCATGCTTGATCTTGTAGATCCATTTGGAAGTTACAAATGACTTCCCTTCTGGTCTTGGGACAAGATCTCAAACATCACTCTTCATGATCGATTGATACTCTTCGATCATAGCATCCTTCCATTCTTTCCGTTCTACCGCTTCTTCATAGTTGGAAGGTTCTTTATTGTTAACATCACATAGTAAAGCTACATATCCGGAATAAGATCTCGTTCTCTTTCTTTCTTTGTGATTCTCTTTTGGAGCCCCATATCTTTCCACACCTTGGATAATCTCTCATACCCAAGCAGGTTTCCTCTTGTGAGGATTCTTCTCCTGAGGTGGATCTATAGGTCTTTGTGGTTCTTCAAATTCTCAATGTCCTTCTTGACTTTCTTCATTCATGGTTGTATCATGAATTCTAGGTGCTTCTGCTTCTTCAGTATCTTATGTAGGTCTCTTTCTGGATTTGTTGTAAGCTATGTCTTCATCAAATGTTACATCCCTGCTGATGTGAATCTTATTGAATCCTGGGAAGTATATTCTGTAAGCCTTCAAGCTTTCAAAGTATCCCACAAATATACCCTTCATTCCTGAAGGATCTAGTTTTGTTCTCTTTTCTTTTGGTATGTGTATGTACACTGGACAACCGAATATTCTGAGATGGATGACTTCTGGTTTCTTGCCAGAGAAGACTTCTTCAGGAGTCTTGTTCTCAAGTATTTTGTGTGGAGTACAGTTTTGTACATACACCGTTGTTCTAGCTGCTTCTGCCCATAGATGCATAGTAAAATCTTGATCATGAATCATTGCTCTTCCATATTCCATGGTGGTTTTATTCTTCCTTTCTGTAACCCCATTCTGTTGTGGATTGTAAGGAGTGGAAAACTCCCTCTTAATGCTTGATTCTTTGCATAAGTCTTTGAATTAATTTGATGTGAATTCTCTACCATTATCGAATCAAAGGGTCTTGATCTTCTTTTCTATGTGGTTCTCGATCAAGGCTCTGAATTCCTTGAACTTTCTAAAAACTTCATCTTTGTTCTTCATGAAGTAAATCTATGTCTTCTTAGAAAATTCATCAATGAAAGAGACATAGTGTACATACCCGCTTAGTGAACTTGATGACATTGGTCCGCATACATCGGAGTGGATGATTTCCAAGATTCCTTTTTCCTTGCTCTCGCTACTTAGAAATGTCTTCTTTGTATTCTTTCCTTTCGCACATCCTTTGCAGACCCCTTCATGTTTTGCTTGAATTTCTAGAAGACCTTCAACAACTTTTCTTGCTAGTGGTAGTGCTTTGTAGTGCACATGTGCAAGCCTTCTATGCCAAAGTTCATTTGGCTCTATTGTGTCATGGACCATAGCTTGTTCTGGATGGCCCTTTAGCTTGTATAAGCCTCCTTCTTGTTCTCCAATAACTATTGCATCATCAATAGTCCTTCCTCTTGGCCACATGAGGATTTTTCCATCTACAAATGAAACCCTCATGTCTTTTGCATCCAATGCTAATATAGATAGAATATTCTTCTTCAGTCCTAGTACAAACAAGACATATTTCATTTTTATAGATTTTCTGGAGTCTAGCTTGTAGGAGGATTCACCACTACCTTTTATGAAATATTGGTAGTCATCCCCAAGCTTCACCTTATGGGGTGAATTATGTTCGGATAGTTTCTCAAAGGATTCCTTGAAACCTGTCATGTGCTTGGAATCCCCACTGTCAATAAGCCAATCTTTTCTTCCATGAGTGACAGTTCCCGTGAGAGCGAAGATCAAAACATATTCATCTTCACTTGAAAATTCTTCACTTTCTTGTCTTACTCTCTTTTTGGGAGGATCATCATCCTCAGCAGTGTGAGCATGATGTCTTCTTTTGGAGTTCCTCTTCTTCTTGGATGCATTCTTATTCTTGGGACAGTTTTTAACAAAGTGTCATATTTCATCGCATGTATAACATCTGAGTCTGGATGGATCTTGTCTTAAAAGTTATTTTTTCTGACGAGAATGCTTACCTTGGTGATGATAATTTTCCCTTCTTCCTTTATTGGAGTGTACTATGAGAGCTTGATCTTCACTTCCCATATTTTCTTTTCAAGTAGCTATATGAGCTTCTTCTTGAGAGCATTCTTCCCACAGTCTACTGAACTTGACCAAATTCTTTCTAGCACAGTTTCCTTGGATGAAAGAATCCCGTGACCTAGGTAGGCCATTCAATGTTGTCATCACAATTTGTGCATTCTCCACTTCTTCATCTACAACTTCTAGTTGTTCTTTGATCTGGGAAACCCTTGTGAAGTATGACTGGATGGTCTCCTCATTTTGGATCTTGACATTCTTCAACTGGTTCCTTAGAGTCATCTTCCAATTAATGTTCTTCCCTTCAAATAGTTTCGTTAGGGAATCAAACATGGCTTTAGGTGTCTTGAGGGAGGACACCTGTGTAATGAGGTGATCCTTGATAGAATATGCAATGATCCCCTTTGACATAACCAACTTATTCTTATGTAATGCCTTGGCCTCATCTCCCTCTGGAGCTTGAACCTCCTCATGGATATAGGAGTCCAACTCATTTTCTTCCAAGACCAGGGATATCCTATACTTCCAAGCTCATAAGTTATCAGCCCCCTCAATATTTTCATCAAGATTGGTATGATGAGACATCTTAACTAAAAAACTCAAATCAAAATACAAAATATTTAGATCTTACCAGGTCAAGATGTCGTATCTGAATTTGGAGCTGAAATCCTGCAGTGTTGGTTCAGGAGCAGATTAGGGTTTTGTTTTTCTAGAGTTTTGTCCAACCAAAAAATTTGAATTTGATCCCTAAATTCGATTTTGGGGAGGAGATCAATCCAGGCCCGGGCTCACTGAAAAATTACTCTTCTGTGAAAATCCCTAATTTTTGGCAGTAGTGTCGGGTCAAAAACTGAAAAACCTCAAAATTGGATTCTACTTCGACAGAAAGATGTGCCATAGGGAGGAGAGTTATTCCACCTTACTTTTGCTGAAAATCTATGGAGATAGATCCACAAAGTAGGAATCTCTAGTTCCCGCGGCTGCATAGTGTCTTCTTCTCAGGTTAGCTCTGATGCCATGTTAGATTTTTAACATTAAGCCAGCATTAACATTAGGATATTTAAACTGAGAGAACAACAAGCACAACAATAAAACACAAGAGACAATGAACATAGTGTTTTTCCTCGGGGAAACCATAAATGGAGAAAACCTCGTAACTTCCTCAGAGATAGAATCAGCACCAAAGTGAAACACAAAAATAGTAAGACAATCTCCCGACAGCAGTAAGCTCTTTCCTCTTGCCTAGTGTCTTTCTCTTCCTCAGCTATGCACTACAACTGAGTGTGGATGAGATGTGTGATAAATAGAGAGTTCACCTCTCTATTTATACTAATTCCCGACATGACTAAAACCCTACTAGGGCCAACCTCACTAGGAGAGTCTAATAACCCTAGTGCCCTGGAACTGTGGGGACTTTAACCCTTAGACAATAGGAGGGTTACCCACAATGACTTGACATGACTTGTTTACATTATAGATTCTCCTGATAGGAACATCTGGGCATGACATGACACAAGTACATCCCGGAATAAACATCGGGTTACAATAGATAAGAAATACAAGGGAAATACATTCCGAAGTTACAATTACATGAACACACAAAACATACATGAGCATGATATTTAATTTATATTATCAGTAATGTACCTTTATAGAAAATTTGGAAGCATTTGGGTCAATTTGGAGGTCTAGACACCAAAACTAGTTAAGAGCCAAAATTGTGAAAAAATTGAAAAATTGGGCATTTTAATAAAATTTCAAAAAGGGACATTACAGTGGTATCAGAGCATGATCTTGGCACCTGATGTGGTCTGATATTTATGATTACAATAATTTAGTGACCACCATTATATATTGAAACCAAAATTGCTTTTGTTGAAGAGGAAACAATGACTAGGGATAAAAGCGAAACCTCATATGATGGTGAGGAGATAATAAAAAGCATGGAACCTATCTTTGAAGACATGACCAATAATATTATGAAAGGATTTGAATTGTTGGCTATCCAAAGTTGGATAACATATATTTAATTTAAGAAAACAAAGGAGAAAAATGGATCAGCTTGTTTGAAGGAGCAAAAGGAGGAGACCCGTGAACCACCTAGTTCTGAAATAGGTTTAGTAGAAGAAGTAGTACATGAATATGATTGAAATTCAATCCCGAGTGACTCTGGAAAATATGAAGAGACATCACATGAGTATGAAGAATTTTTTATTGAAAATATTGAAGATAATTTTGAGACACATGCTACCTTGGAAATGAAACAAAGAGAATCTACTGATGGATGCTTGAACTATGAAGGAGTACCTACTGATGGGCGCTCACAACTCTATGTTGGTGACATAGAGATCAGATTTAAAAATGTTGCTGCAAGCCAAAATTTCATTAAACATGAAAATGAAGACCTTGTAGCAGTTTAAGAAGAAACAAGATCAATTTCCCCATCACCACTTGAGCTTCATGAAGTTGGTCCAAGCAAGAAGGAAGAAGATGAGGAGGTTCATTTGCAAGAGCCTCATTTTATTGAAGGTCCCTTAAATATGAATGAAAATAAGATCCAACAGGCCCTTAGAATACTCCATGACACTCAAGGATTGGTATCAAATTCTTGTTGGAGAGCTACTTCCTTTGAGGATCCATCCTTCCTTGAAGACATGGAGAAGATCCAAAGAGCAATGTGCAACATCAAAGGTAATTTCATGTCTTTGCTTTTTGATAGAAAAAATGTCATTGAGCTTATTGAATGGTTACATGAATCCTACTTGAAGAATAATGAAGGTATGTATAAGCTCACAATTCAAAATGAGAAACTTCTTGAAAAGTTGCAAGACACGTGTTTTTCCTCCGATGTTTCAGATTTTTATAAGGTAGATTGCTTGGAGGATTCTCATGACATGATGGATCATGAGAAACATGAAAAATTGCAGGTTCTTGAGGTTCTTGAGGATTATAGTGATGATATCCAATCACTAGTAATGGTGGAAGAGGAACTTGAGTTGCCTCTTGAAAATGGTTACACAATTTTTGAAGAAGTGCATAATTCCAACACCTTGGAACCAACCCATAAGGAATTATTTGCATTGTATAGGGAGGTGAATAATCCTACCCCTATGGATACTTCACATTATGACAATTTTTCACTTACTAATCATTTGGGTGAGTTGGTTCTTTCTCCTACATCCTACACTTCTAAATTTTACAGCAGTCATCCTAACGAAGTATGGGTGAAAGGTTTCTTTTTGATGGTGGCACATGAAGAGCATGGATATTCTATTTTTCCTTTTGATGATGGAATTATTGGAGGACATTATTATTCACATTTTCAATATCATTATTTGTTACTTTCTGATGATGAACATCTACATGGATGCACCTATGATATGCATTTGAGTCTCTTGAAGACTCATGGTTTTTATTGCTCAACACTTTGTTCATTTGATGTTGGAGGAACTTCATCCAACACTAGGGTGAATATAATTATGATAGGAGAAATTTTTTGCTACCAGCCACATACATTGTTATATATTTATGATTCACTCGTTCATGGATGTATGGGTAAGACTTCTTTGAGTCATTTGAAGTCTCCTTGTTTCTGTTGCTCACTATTTGGTTCAAATTTGAGTGGAGATTCTTCAATCACTTCTTGGATGAAAGAATACATGACTGAATATTTTGACGCATATCACTTCCTTTTGGAGAAGCATTATAGGACATGGGATACTCACCTATTTCATTGGAGCATATTTGATTGGTCATTTGAAGCATGTATGTGCTCAGCAAATGGTAGTCTACTCATTGGGAGGTATAAGCACTTTCATGATTTATTCATGAGGAACCTCCTTGATGTACATTCTTATTATGTTGTTATATACTTTGATGATATATATTATGCACTCATGATGTTTGGAAGAATGCATACAAGAAAATGGGATTCAGGAATTCTCTTTCCAAATGGTATGGGTTGGAGACCACTCTTAATTGTTGGAGTGCAATCATAAGCAATGGGACCTTGGGATAGTTTTTAGTCCCATTGATTTCAAATTATTTGTAGTATGGGAGATGGATTCCCCATTTAATAAGGTGATGTTAATCAGAGTAGTTCAGCAGCAAGCATGGTGGTTCCTCTCTGAAATCTTCATGAAATCTAAAAGACTCAAGGTGGGAAGCTCAGTGGCAACTTCAAAGAATCATACAGAAAGCATGTTCTTCAACAACCATGTTTGAAATTGCTTGGGGACAAGCAATATTGGGAAGGGAGGATTTGTAATTTCCCAAATTTTACATTGGGTCACAATGGCCAAATCACATTTTCCACATTCATGAAAGTTGTCAAAGGGATGCTAAAAGTCAAATAATTGCCAAGGTGGAAAATCACTAGTTTCCTAGCTTGGGGGTGGAAGCTTTGAGATTTGGAATAAGGGGAATAATAAATGATGTTTAGACATTAGAAGGGGATAAATATTTAATAATGTAGCTTATTAAATAAATATAAGAGAAAATGGAAGTGACAATGGAGCATGAAGACACATGGAGACGATGGGGCCCACACTAGCTAGAATTCCTATGTTAAATGGTATCTTTCTCTTGCAAATTTGAATATATGGGAAGTATAATGTTTTTGTATGGATTATAATGTTAATATACTTCATAGGTCGAATTTGGGATGAATTGTAACTTACATGAAAGAGGAAGAGCCAAATGGGAGTTTCATGGACACTTGGCTAGATTCCCCTTACTTGTCTGACATCTATGACACCAATGATGGAGATTTTATGATAGTTATAACAAAATTCAGATATGAAGGCTAAAATACTGACATAATGACATGTCAGGACTGAATATAGCATCTTAGAGGTCGAATTTGGGAGTTGGAGAAGGCCAAGAGGCTCCTACTCAAATTTGGGAGAAGAGGGAAGGTGAAGAGAGAGGCCACATGGAATAGCATGCGCAGCCACACCAATTCGACTTAGATTTCGTTTATGGATGGATTTGAAACCTTATAATACTAATAATGTTTATAAAATATAGGGATCATCCATGAGAAGAATCTTTTTCTCATTTGTGAAATTGTCATTTGTGAATTGTGAGAGCTAATGGATGACTAGTTTTCTTGTTTAAGCCAATTTTGAGGGTGAAAGATTCCCATCCTAGTTGGTGTTTGGAGAGGCCACTTAGGTATTTCATGGATCTTTAATGGAGTCTTATTTGCAAGTGTAAGATATAGGAAAGCATGTGGATTCTTCTATTGCAGCACTCTCTCTCAACTATTTCCAGTTTTCACACCATATTCATGCAAATGGAGGGATTGCGCTTTGGGTGAGCTATTGATATCTTTGGGGAATATTATAATGCCAATTATATTATGTGATGATGTATATGTTTTTTATTTCATGTTCAAAATACTCTCAGGTCGAAATACCCAAAATAATTCATGTAAAAATGTTGAACAATGAAGAAATAGTGTCATTTCCCTACTATCTTGTTGTGAACCATTGCAATGCTAATGAGTTCAAATTAGGAGAGCATTTAATTGTTCATTTATTATTGTAATCACTTCAATATTATCTGTTATTCATTCTCAAAAAGTTTCAAGTCGAAATTCCCAAGAGTTGTATACCAAAATGACTTTTGATGAGCATGCAATGACCGTTTCCACTCTATTTTGATATATGCTCAAACTCTTGAAAGAGAAGTAGCCATCGAAAAATTCTTCCATGATGAAGGGGTTTATTAACTAGATACTTCAAAGGTTGATGGTCGGTGTAAAATATGAAGGGATTGGCTAACAGATAATGTCGGTACTTTTGAAGGGCAAAGACCATACCTAGGGCTTCCCTTTCGGTGGTCGAATAGTTCCTTTCGGCCTTATTTAATTTTCGATTGCTGTAAACTATGGGGTAATCCATCCCATCATCCCCTGGTTGAGTCAGGATTGCTCCAATTGCTATTCCTGATGCATCAATATGCACATGAAATTTGGTCGACCAGTTTGGAAATTTAAGTATGGGGGCTTCGACCAGTTTTCTTTTCAGTTTGTCGAAGGAGATTTGGCATTCTTCTGTCCACTTAAATTCTTGATCTTCCTTTAGGAGTTCTTCTAGAGGGTAGGTCATGTCTGAATAGTGTCGTATGAACTTCCTATAGTATCCTGTATGGCCCAATAACACCCGAACCTGTTTAGGGTTTATTGGAGGCTTCAAGTCGAGGATGATTTTAATCTTGGCAAAATCAACCTTAATACCATCTTTGAAAACAACATGTCCTAGGAGTATCCCTATGGGGTTCATAAAGATACATTTCTTAATGTTTAATGAGATTTGTATTTGTCGACATCTTTCCAACATAAGTCGGAGCCATGTGCAGTGATCCTTTAGGGTGGAATATATAGTCCAGTCGTCGAAGTAGACTGCCATAGTTTTATATATGTATTCCTGGAAAGTTTTGACAACAATTCTGGAAAAGACTGCAGGTGCATTCTTTAGTCCAAAAGGCATAACTCTGTAAGCAAAAGAGCCAAATTCACAGACAAGTGTAGTTTTCTTCTGGTCTTCCTTTGCTATAGGTACTTGGTTATATCCTGAAAATCCATCTATGAATGAGTAGCATTCATGGCCTGCCACTTCATTCAAGATTTCATCAGCATAGGGGGTTGGGAATGGATCTGTTAGGGTGACTTTGTTAAGTTTTCTAAAGTCGACACAAATTCTCAATCTGGTCGGTTCATGTTTCTTAGGTTGGAAGACCATGGGACTTGCCCATTCCAACTGGTCGATGGGGTAAATGATCCCTGCTGCTAACATGTTGTCTATTTCCTTCTTAACTATCTCCTTATACTTATGAGCTAGTTTATAAGGTCGTTTCTTAACAGGTCGAACATCAGGTTTAGTATCTATTTTCATTTCTCCCATTTCCTGTACTAACCCTTTTAAGTCTTTGTATTCCCTTGCAAAGACATCCTGGAACTCTCTAAGTAAGTTTATGATTTTGATGGTTTGGTGTTCATTCCAGTAGTCACCAATCTTAGCTATTTTTGGACGGTCATCATTTGAAATGTCAACCTCCTTGGTTTTCACTTTTGCATCCAGCCACTCTGGTGCTTTATCTTCATTGATCAGCCGGCTTCCCTCTTTGAACTGTGAGAATGTAGCAGGAAAGTCGGCTGCAGTCATTCTGTCAAGGTCGGGTGTATCTGTGGCCTCGACTTTCAAAACTGAATGGATAGGTTTGTTAGTTTCACTGTGTTCAGGGTTCCATATAAATCTTTTGCCGATGGTGTGTTCATTTTCTAAGTGCAATCAGTTTGACTGTGTTCTGGGTGCAGTTTGTATAGAATGGCAATCCTTGATCTGGAGGTCAGTCTGGGAGGGTTGATTGACGGTCGGCTGGAGAAATTGTTTGATTTGCTGTGCTGTCTCAGCCAATTTCTCGTTTTGAGGTATAAACTGGAAGTCTTTGATAAATTTTTGTCTTAATTCTTGCCAAAAGAAAGTTTCTCCTCTAGCTTCCTCCATCTTATACCATTTTTTAGGTAAGTCGTCTAAGGTTGAAGGAAACAAATGGGGCCAGGCTCGCTCGTCTTTGTAACCAAGTCTTCTCCACTCCTTTTCACAAGTCCTAATGTGGTCTTCTGGGTTTTGGCCCTGAGTAAAGACAGGGATTTTGGCTTCCTGTGTTAACGTTTTCCCTCCAAACCGTTCGACAAAGAAGGTTGAAGCAGTTGTCCAAGTCTATAGTTTTGATTGATGGGTATCCCACCATCTAGCTGCTTGACCTGTAAATGTTTCTACTAAGCTTTGCAGTTGACCATGTTCTCCAATGTTTTTAGATACTTGTTTGATATGCATAACTGGGGATTCCCTCTCCTTATACCTAGGTAGTTGATTAATGTTTAAGTTCGTGGGTTGTAAGGTAGGGCATTCCCTTTGTTTCTTTTCAAAAAAATTTGGGATAATTGATACGATGAAGCACTGTTGGGTGGGTTTTTTCTGTACTGCTTGTATAGTCCATCACCCTCTTGCTTGTGTTTCATAATTTTCTATCTCCTAGTCATATAGTTCAGCATCTGAATTATAGCCAACTGAGTCTGGGTTACCTAAGTAAAGCTCCCCTTGGGCGTTTGGTTCAGTATAGTCGGTATTGTTCTGGAGCTGATAAAGTTGTCAGACATCGACTTCCTCATCAATCGGTTCAATCCAAGGTTGTCCTTGGGATGGATTAATAGGTATGATGACCTTTTGGCCATTTCCTTTGAGCTTAATTCGTTCTTTGTCTAAAGAGATAGAGGCTTTCATCTTTCAACGCCAAGGTCAACCTACAAGGGCTGGGAAGGAGCTAGATCCTTCCTTTGGGTCAATAATTTCGAAATCAACCTTAGTTGATATTCCCTTGATGGTCGTGTCTACATTTTTCCAAACCCCAATAAGTTCGATGAGGCCTTGGTCGGCTAGTTTGAGGTAAATGTCTGACTCGTAGAGTTGAGGTCTTCCCATCGTTTCCCATGTAGCCCGGGTCATGATATTTACCTGAGACCCGAAGTCGAGCACCACTTGTCGGACGTGAAAACCCTCGATTTCCAGGTTGACTAGAGGGTCGACATCATTTTTGTCTTTTTGATTGAGGTTGCAAATGTTCTTAGTTTGTTTCTCGAGGTTATTACTTTTGATTTGATGCAATAAATCAATGAAGTGGGCGACAGATGCGTCTGTTTGAATGAGATGGGTTAATTGCTGTGTCGTGCTAAGTCGACTGTTAATAATGTCTTCTTGCTGTGCAATGTTGTGAAAGATTTGAGATGCCTCTTGATATATGTGTTTTTGTGTTATAGGGTTTGGATAATCATTGGTGTCTTTTATCCTGGTAACTTGTGGGTTATCAGGCCCTGTTTTTGTGCCTTGACGAGTGACAATATGCAGATTTTTAGTATGTACTACATCATGTTTTTGTACAAAAGACAAGACATTAACATTCTTTTTCATATTAATTTTTTCCAACATAGTAGGACAATCCTCCAAGGAGTGATCGCCTACTCCACAATGCGTACATAATTTTAGGTCAGTTCTGTCCTTGTACGGACAGTCTGCGCATCTGTGCCCCTCTTTATAGCAAATGAAGCACTGGCTGGGTCGAAAAGTGCGTATGTCTCGATTCCCAACGAATCGACCTCTTCCAAACCCTTGTCGTCGATTGTCATACCGACGTTCATATCGTCGGCCGTTGGTTTGTTGCCCATTCTGGGTATTTGGATTGTTTTGCTCATTGCTTTGTGCTACTGCATTCGTTTGGTAAACGGCCTGGTAGTTCTATCTATTTTTCAGGTTGAGTTGACAGTCGGCCGTGTTGTGGCTTTTTGTCTCACAGATAGCACACCATGAAGCCTTTCCATTCTTCATGTTGTATGGAAAGTCGGCTGTAGAATGGTCTCCACGCTCCTGGAAAATGTCGCAAAATGCGTTAGTCTGTATGAATCGGACGTCTTGTCGGCTGTACTACTGTCTACAAGTATCTTTTGAATTTCCAGCCATGGAACAGTTGGTGCACCAGATTTCTTGATTTTTCAGGGTCAACTCTTTTAAAGACTTCTAGACATTTTCTAGCTATTCTTCCAAGCGGTGGTCTGTTGGATATGCAGGGATATCTTTGTCCATCTCGACCTGCAGAGCTTTAGTCAGCGTATCTTCATATGTCTTGAAAGTTTCCAGACTGATATGTCGACGAACTTTCTGTGATAATCCTGCAAGGAACCATTGAATTAGTAATTGTTCGTCAATAATATAATCTAATTGGCTCAATAGATCCTTCCAGCGTTTGTCATAGTCACGGACTATTTCGCCTGGCTTCTGTTGTGTGGTTTTAAGATTTTTGGCTGCCAGGTGCTTTGCGTCTAGGGTTTTGAATAAGGAGAGGAACTGCGCCTTTATCTCTGCTTTCGTCGCTTTGGGTTTCCTTTCTGTGAATTTCATGAACCATGTCAAGGCTCATTTGCGTAGGGCCCCTACGAACTGTGCCATCTGTCGTTCTTCATCTGTGACTTGGTTTGCTTCCCAGGTTGACTCACAGACGAACCAATGTCATATGGGGTATTCATCCCCCTCGTAGAGAGGAATGTGAGTAGTGCCATGACCCATGTCTGAATCACTATCACTACTCTGAGAGGTTGGCGGTGTTGGAGGTGTGGGTGGTGGTGAAAGTGGTGGGGTTGATGATATAGTCGACACTGCGGAGTTTTGGTCGACAGAACTTGTGGTTTCGTCGGTGGTCATTTCTTTGGCGCCGTACAGTGGATTGTTGTGGATGTGTACTATCGATGTTACACTGTCACTGTCACCATGTGTGCGCAGGTCATGTTCTTTGAATTCTTCTAGAGTTGTATGTGGCAGGGGGGGTGCTCCTTCATGTGTCGGTAGGAGCAAGTGGATACTCCGAAAGGAGGGTGTCGTTTGAAAGGTCACCCAGTTCCCTTCGACCGGTCGATGTATGACAAGGTGTCGTCTCAGGTAGGGTTCATCACCTAGTCGACTCCAGATAGTGATGTCACCAGCTCTCAATCGGAGGTCGTCTTCAACAATAGTCTGTATTATGGTATGTGGATTGACTGGGGACAGGGTTACTTCATCGGGAACCATGATTTGGAGAGCTTCTTGCTGCTCTATCCACACTTCTTCATCCTTAGGGGCCGTCTCTTCCTCTACGCCTTGTTCTTGTCGGTCATGACCCGACTCTAGTAGAATCTCATCACGGTCGGTCTCCCTAGGGTTTTGTTCTCTACGCAGCTCGTCGGCTCGTTCACGTCTAGCTTCCCTTCTCTACTGTCATTCGTCCCTCTCGATTCTCTTAATGTATGACATACTTTCATACAATACTATTCCTTTGAGTCCCCTTCGGTCAACTTTTCATTACTGGTTTAAATCTGGTCGACTAGCATCCACTATGCTCCCTCTCCGACACATGACCAGCTACCCCCCCATAGCCTACCCGACGCTTTTTAGAAAGATCGGATAATGCTGTCTATTTGTTCAGGAAGTATTCCCACTCCCTTTCAGCGATGAATTTCTCCCACTTCTTTTGTTTCTCCACCCAGTTAGTGTTTGATGGCGGTTCGTACAATGGTGGTCGAGGTTCGACGATATGGCCTGCTCCTTTCTCTATCAAGAACTTGAAAAACAGGGTTGGTAAGGAGCACAGAAATTGGTCGGTGAAATCTATGTAGAATTTAGCTTTTACAGTTTCCACTGATGTTCGGTCTTCTAGTGCTTTCTCCTCACAGAATTCATGGGCGATCTTCTCACACCACTCCGACAGATTTGTTCTACCCCCTCAAATAAGTTTCTCCAGCAACTGTTCTTCTTTAGTTGCATCAGTCTTTTTCATCCAGGAGTTTCTTCAGTAGTTGTGGCACGGATTCAACAAACTTCTCGTGTGTCTCGGTGAAAAATCTGGCTTTGGCTTCTGCAACTGTTAGTCTGTTCCTACGTGCGTAATTTTGTAAGTAATTGGCAATTTTACGCTCCCACCAGTCCTTGATCTCCTGCTCAGGTATCATATGTGAGCATATATTCTAGACATGTACTACCGGCAACGAAACCAATGTTGTACTCTCACGGATCACATAAGGTTACCAATAATACATACTAAAACATACATATAAATAGAGACAAGAGATAAGAATAGATAGGATAGAACATAATACTTTATTACAATGAGTTCATACAAAGCACAGAACTGAACTGAGTTCTTGTGTGGCTCAACAGCCAAATATATACAAGTTACAAATAGTTACAAAATAACTACCTGTCGGTTCGGTGAACCGACACGACTGTTAGTTAGCCGACTTAATTAACTAGTTTAGTCGGCTGACCGCCTTAGTCGGCTGATCGACTAGTCGGTCCATCGACCTAGTCGACTAATCGAATAAGTTGGTCTTCATTCAAGTCGACTTATGTCGACTTGCTCCTTCTACAGTGGCCACCATATCTACAACTTGTTCACCCAGGTGCCGCGTTACCCCGTCGAACAAAGCAATTCACATTAACCACACCCTTGCTGCCACAAGGAGTTCAGCTGATTGGAAGCATGACAGGGAAGATCGATCGGCTTAAGTACAGTGATCACGACACAAATGACCATGGCAAGTTTCCACAGTTTGAACCAGCAGAATACTTGCATTGCGTCAAGTAGAGGTCCGAGAACAGTGCCATCAGGACATCAAGGCTTCAGCAGCAAAAATATCAGATAATGTGGCCAGCGTCGCAAAACTGATGGAAGACAGCATAGAAGCATGGGTGAACCTACAGGACCATCCAGATGTAGGTAATATCCAGGAAACCATCAAGTTGCGCCAGGACGAATTAGATGCAGTCAGAGTAGAAATCAAGACGCTGCCACCTATGCAGAAGATGGCTAAAGTGAAGCGCAGGAAGGAACTTCAGTAGGAAATCGAGTCCTGCAGGACGAAGGTAATGCTGCTGGAGAATGCGTTACAGGCCCTGGTTGATGAAGCATTAGAATTGAGCAATACTGCAGAGAGCCAGCTCAAACTTTTGAAGACCTATGACACTTTTGCGCAGGAACGGGCTAACACAGAATCATCCTCAGTGTTACAGGAATTGGTGGAAAAGGAGAAAGCCGTTGATGATATACTACACAACCTCACTAGTCGCTTCCAGACTCTCGCGCAGAATATTCTCCCACCAGAGCCCTCGTAGAGTGTCCCGAGACGGGCCACTAGTGAGTCTTAGGGGCCTGTTGGGACGCGTACCTTAAGGATTATTAGTTTTGGTAACTCTGCGGTTGTTTGTAAGTGGAGTTATGGGTCAAAATAGTCTTAGGGGTGTCAGGGTAAGTCAGAACCCCTTTTTGTAATAAACCCATGGTTTAAATCTAGGGTTTAGGGTCTTGGGTGCCCATGGTTTGAAGCCATGGTTTTGTAATAGCGCGATGTATAAATAGGCATTCTTGTAAATAAGAAAAGGTTAGGTTTTATGATGTAAGAAATATTAAGGCGAGGCTAAGGCTGATTTTGTAAGGAAAGGTTAAGTCCCAGCTGTGTGCGTGGACGACCTCTGCAGCTGTGTGCGCGGAGGGTTTTGTAAGAAGGTTAAGGAAAGATATGCAGCTGTGTGCGCAGAGGCCTGCTGCTATGTGCACAGCTATTAAGGACTGAAGGGATCTGCAGCTGAGTGCCCAGATCAAACTGTGGTTTTGTAGCAAGTTGAATAAAACACAATTTGTGGACGTAACCCCTACACTGGGGGTGAACCACGTTATATCTGGTGTTGTGGTTTCTTGTGTTGTTTCTCTTTCTGTTGTCTTTTATGCATTAATAACTGTATATATTTGATAACTTAGATCACTGCTAATAACAAGCTTCGCTGTGAATTCCCTGTAGTGGGTTAAGCAAGTCATGGTTGTTTATCTATCTACGAAGTTATATATATAAGTGAATGATAAAGCTGTGTAATTGTTGATTAATAAGTTATTAAAGGCTAAGGTACAGTAATATCCCTCTCTACTTGCAGAAACCTGATTTTGTGGCACCCCATAGCTGTTTCGGGTGAGACTGCAACCTGCGCGTAGGTTGTTGCCGAAAGGGCCAACACTGTGGGTCTTTTGTTGGTGCGACATAAAAGGATTAAACCCGGGTCTGCCCTATTTCCCAACAATCATCTTCAACTTCCATTCCGAATAGATTGTGAATGGGGTGAGAGGAGGGATTGATGAGTCCATTCGAAGTTGTACCTGATAAAACCTGCAAATAAAAAAAAAAGGGGCGTCGTAAGGTCGAACAGACTGCACATTCTAGGATTTCATCACACCCAGCATAGTCAATCAAGTAAGCTTGATCAACAAGTTCTTTACTTGGGATATTGAGTGGTAAGCCTTGGCTTCTGGTGCAGTGCTGGATTCTTGAGCTATTGCTCAAATTTCATGGAGAAATCTGTCAAAAAGCTTGCTCTTGAGAGATTGATCTTCATCCCGCCGCATGCTCTGATACCATATTAATTCTTGCACATGATCTAGGAACTAGGAATCAAAATCATCAAAGAATAATTAACAAATACTCATGAATTGGAAATAACTGGAATACCAATAGGTTTCCTCTCTGTATATTATATGAACAATAAAGGATTACAACACCATGCATGAGCAATGGTTTAACTCAATGAAGAATTCGAATACCTAAGGGACAATTCGAATTCAATGAGTGAGTCTAGCTTAACTGACTCTTTGCCATGCAATATCACTCAGTTAACCACTTGACCAAAACCCTAATTGACTCACCAAACCCTAACTGAAGTTGGAGTGCAATAAATGACTGAATCTCAACTGAAGGAGATCAAACACATGTCATAACAATCCAATCATCAAGTGCTAGTACTGCATGACTCCAATAAACCCCGATGAGGTTAACTGAAGCTGAACTGACCATTAGAAGTTGGTGAAGGCGCCTTGTTAACTCCAGTTCATTAAATAATAATAAATAATCATTAAATAACATATTTAATGAATGGAGGCGCCTTAACTGACTGTTACTGACTTGTTGAACTGAAAGTAACCACCAGTTAGCAATTAGGTGCATTAATGTCACACAGATCACTCCCGAAGTGCTCCAGTTAGCCTCCTTGACTGTAGGAAGGCGTGGGTGTGACTGGATGATGGCAATTAATGCTCCACTGATGTCAATTAAACTTAGGATAGTGGTTTAACTAGGCCAATTTGACCGAAAGAGTGAGTATGATGGTAAATGTCTCCAACACACCAGTTGTATGATTAGAAACATTTCTTAATGGTAAATTATTATGCATAAAGATATAATCATGCAACTATTTTAGCCAATACAACATTCATCCATATCCATGGAAACTTTTAGATGCCTTCCATCTCTACCAGGACAACATTGAGATTGTGCACTAATCCAATATGTCAACAAAGAGGTTTCATTCTAGATAAGTATAAATGGAGAGTTGCATAGCACCATGAGCTACTTACCCATCACATGCATATTAGTAATATACTGTCATTAATGCAAACATTCTATAACACATAAACTGAATATAAACAAGTTCATAAGAAAACAATATCATGAAATGACAATTGAATACTTATCTTTATTTGTTTCATGGGTAGACTCCTTCTTTTAGCTTCATCATCTTCATCATTCATAACAACATCATTTCTTATCCAAATGCTCAAGATGGATAAGAGAATCTTCAAGAATTGATTTCTTCATATTCCTCATCGCTTGAGGTATCTTCTTTGAATCGTGAAATCTTGATCTTCAGTTTCTCCCATCTTCTTTTCTCTTATTATGAGTCTAGCTTCTTCCTGTGTGTGCTCTTCCCAGAGTCTGCTAAAAGTAATCACTTCCTTTTGGCACACATTCCTTGAATGAATGAATCCCATGATCCTAGGAGGCCAGTGAAGGTGGTTATCATAACTTTTGCATTCTCCACTTCTTCTTGTACCACTTCAAGTTGTTCTTTGATTTGAGATACCCTTGTAAAGTATGACTGTATGGTCTCTACATTCTGGATCTTCTCATTCTTCAACTGTTTTCTCAAAGTCATCTTCTGATTTATGTTCTTCCCTTCAAATATCTTGGTCAAGGAATCAAACATCTCTTTTGGTTTCTTTAGGGAAGACACTTATGGTATAAGGTGATCCGTGATTGAATCAACAATGATCTTCTTGGCCTTGACCAAGTTCTTCTTGTGTAAGGCTTTTAGCCTCATCTCCCTATGGAACTGGAACCTCTCTACTTATGTAGGTGTCCAATTAATTTTCTTCAAGAACTAGTGAGATTATATAAGTCCATGCTTGGAAGTTGTCAGCCTCACCAAGCTTGTCATCAAGCTGGTGTGATTAGTCATCTTGAAATGAGAACCTCAACTGTAAATAGAAAAAGATTAGATCTTACCGATTTGAGGTGTCCATCCTGGTTCCGGAGCTGGTTGATCTAGGGTTTTTCAGAGAAACCCTAATTTTAAAAACTTGGAATATTTAATATCTGAATGGAAATAAAGATATACCTCTTCAAGGTGAGCTGTCCAATGTACTCCTTTTCTGAAAATAGTGGAGGGAAGCTTCGGGAACAAGAAGCCCTAGTTTACGAATTTCCTCTGTAGAAATTCCTGATACTATTTCTATGGTATATCCTAAAGTGTCACTCATCTATGTCTAATGTTTTTACTAAGGTAGAATCCTATTTCCTTTTTCCAACACCATAGGTTTCATCAAAATTGGTTTCACCAATTGGGACTTATGAGCGTTTTCCCAAGGTGACCTATTTAAAGACTGTTCATCATAGCGAAGTTGTACGAACTACCACATGTGATTGTTTCATATTTGGGGTCTAAAACTTTTACAAAATACATTAAATTCCCTGCCCTTTTTGGAACATCTTGAGAAATTTTATTTGGACCTTTGTAGCCCGAGATATATAAATTATCCCCAGGTGTCCTATTTGGGGAGGAATCCTGGGAGAGTCTGGAACCCTAACTTGTAGGAATCATATCTCCTAGAACATAGTGAATATGAGGCTAAAAATTAGAAACCTCATACATCAGGAATTTATATTCGAACTATGAAAGTTTCAGCACCTGATCCTTCTCCAATCTCGAGATATAGAGAATCTACCAAAACTATCAGTTTCAGTATTTTAGGGTTTTTCAGCCCCGAGGTCAAACTAGGGTTTGAATTTCCTGAAGTTTCACCCAACCAAAAATATCGACCCAGGTCTCTAAAATTTTATTTTGATGAGGAGATAAATCCTATGCCAGGCTCACTCAAAAATTCCTCTTTTGTAAAAATCCCTAGTTTCCCGCATCAAAAACTGAAAATGCCCGGAATCAAATTCTTCTTCGACGGAAAGATGCGCGCTTCAATGGATAGTTAGCCTAGCCTTATTTTGTTGATGGATTGTTGAGAGAGACCCAAAATGTAAGAATCCCTAGCTTCTGCAGCTACACAGTGTCTTCTTCTTAGGTTAGCTCTGATGCCATGTTAGATTTTTATCATTTAAGCAATAGATATAGGATCTTATTTGAGAGAAGAACATGCACAACAAAAATCACAAGAGACAAGAGACACAAAGAATTTTCCTCAAGGAAACCATAAAGGAGAAAACCCCGCAACTTCCTCAGAGATAGAATGAGCACCAATGGTAGTAGTAAAACCCAAAGATAGAAAATATGATCTCCACATCTATTCTCTCTCTCTCGCTTGAGAGAGTTTCTCCTCTCTCACTCATGTGCCCCAATGAGTGATTTTGTGTGTGATAAATAAAGAGGCTCACTCTCTATTTATATTCTTTCATTCGCTTAATGTCCACTCCAACAACTTGGCCTCACTTAACAATTACTTACCAACTCCGACATCTCTAGGAGAGTCTAATAACCCTAGTGCCCCACAACTGTGGGGACTTTTCCCTCTGATTAATAAGGAGGGTTAACCTTAACTCAATTGTGGGGACTATTTCCCCGACTTACAATGGAGGGTTAACCTCAATGACTTTACATTACTTGTTTACATTATTGAATCTCTCAATCGAAACATCGGAGCATGTGACATGACTCAATTGCATTATAGATACTTCCTAGAATAAACATTGGGGTACAATACATAAGATATACAAGTGAATACATTCTGAAGTTACAAATACATCAACAAGACACCACTACTATATTGAGGACTTTGGGTCTAGGACTTGGTCCTATGTTCCCTACCCATTCATAGAATCCTATTCTAATGATCGTTTTCCTTGAATACCTAGAATGAAGTGGTATCAATAATTGCTCTTCCTATTTTTCACGCACATAACTACAAGGGGAAAGTTTTATGGTACTTGAGATAGATGTATAATCTTCGTATTGGCTCCTTCAAAGGGTGTTCACCCAATGCAGTTTATTGAGCCCTTGATGAGTTTTGTGTAAGTATTAATAGTGTATCTATCTCTCACACCTTCATTGGTTGGAATTGGGCCCTAATTATCTAGGATAACCTTTGGAATTCCCATTGTTCAAATCATTCATTGATTGAAAGAAAAACTTAACTACCTCGGTTCGACTTCTTGGAGAGTGGATTTTCTTGGTTGTATCTTAGAGGATCTTTTATACGAGTCTTGATTCAACCCACATAGAATTCCTTAGAGATTTCTTATTTTTGAAACAGAGTATATGGCTAAAGTTCTTGAGGAGACCAAGCAAGGGACACCTGGTCAAGGGGATCCTTGTGTTGTTCCATTTAATCAAAACATTTTTCTTCCCTTAAAGGCTACTTTGAATATTCTTGGATTCTCTATAGGGATATCTTGACATAGTAAAAAACCTAAAAAACACAAAATTAAGTTCCCTTGTAAAATTTACAGGGCATCCTAACTTACTTATCTGTGCCCTTTAATTCCAAAGGTATAAATGATGTGGTACCTATCTCAAAAATATTTTTCTACAAAACCAATCACTGTAAGTCATGCTAGGGGAAAGATATCATCCAATTTTAATCATGTCAAGAGTATTGACACCCTGTAAAAATATATATGGATAGGACACAGTCCTAAGTTTCATTATAATCTTTTCAAGGGAGATCACTTTACTCATTTGTGCCTTGCACTTCCATAGGTACAAAGAGCGTGGTCCATTACTCTATGATATTCCACTCTTGATATGTATATACTTCCCCAACAACCCATTTAACCATTGGTTAATAAAGTGGTCAAACATGTTCGAGTACACAGGGTACTCCCAAAAGACCGAACACCTTGAGCAACTGCTTCACACAAATAGATCACAGATCAACACACCGATGTTTGTCATGTGGTTAAAACCCTCGAGAGGGAAATAGTCCACAGCCCCAGCCAAATAGCTAATTGGAGCAATTTATTATACAAAAGAAATAAAGTTACATGAGCTTCTCATAATCGATCAACTAGCCAAGGACCCTCTATGCTCTTTAAATAGAGATCATAGACTAATAGGGTGTTAAGCCACGGATCAATGGTAGGTATGATCTAAGAGAATTTGAACCATCAAATCACTCTATGTCTAGAACATATCGTGACCGTCAGATTAGAATATTTACAAATGCATACTAATGCATACTAAAGAAACACACTTTTACCTAACAGATATATTACTCAAGTTGATCTTAACTAACGCCTAAGTGTCTAAATATCCTAATATCCCCCCTTAATAACAACTTGGGATAGGATTGAAGTATTTACAAAAGTGACACTATTAGGAGAAGGAAGGAGGCATTAAATCCTATCCCCCCTTAAGGACACATTCCTGAACTCCTCACATAGAGCGAAGATTAGAAAACTTCGCTTCTGTAAGAGACTTGGTGAAGATGTCTGCAACTTGATCATCTGTAGGGCAATAGAGAATTTTAAGAACATGATCATGAACAAGATTTTTGATGAAGTGCATGTGTAGCTCAATGTGTTTGCTACGTTGATGTAGAACTAGATCTTTGGCAAGCTTGATGGCACTTTGATTATTGCACCAAAGTGGAGTAGGCTACTGTTGCTCGAATCCAAACTCTGAAAGGATCTGTCAAAGACATAAATCTTCCTAACTGGCATTAACTGTAGTGCGATATTCTACTTCTACTAAAGAAAGAGCAAGATCTTGTTGTTTCTTACAAGCCCAAGTGACATCCAGATCCCAAAACTAAAAACATAACTTGCAATATACTTTCGATCATCAGGATCGCCGGCCCAATCTGAATAAGTGAAACCAACCAACAAACGTTTCCCCCCTGTACTGTAATGAATCCCAAACTGAATTGTACCTAGAATATATCAAAGTATTCTTTTTGCTGCTTTCCAGTGACTTTCATGAGGAGTTTGCATATAACGGGCAACACGACCAACGACAAAGGAAAGGTCAAGATGAGAATGAGTCAAGTATAAAAGACTACCAACAAGCTGACGATACAAGGTGGCATCTACTTCAGGGAAAGTACAAGTGGCAGAAATTTTGACTCCAAACTGGAAGGGAGAAGGGGCTGGTTTACAATATTCCATGTGGAAGCAACGAAGAAAGTCACAAGCATACTTAGACTAAAAAAGAAAGATTCCTTCTTTGGTTTGCAAGACTTGGAGACCAAGAAAATAATGCAAATGTCCCAAGTCTGACATTTCAAAATTTTGCTTAAGACTGGATTTCACATGGGTTATAAGTTTAGGGTCACTACTAGTAAGGATAAGATCATCAACATAAAGAAAAAGTATGATGAGATGGTTTCCTACTTTCTTGGTATAGACATTGGGGTCAGAATGGCATCTAGAAAAATCAGTGTCAAGCAGAAAGCTATCCATTTTGGCATACCAAGCTCTAGGAGCTTGCTTAAGGCCATATTAGGATTTCTTAAGGAGACAGATAAGGATAGAGTTATCCTGAACATATCTAGGAGGTTGTTCCATGTAAATTTCCTCCTGTAAATCACCATGTAAAAAGGAAAACTTGACATCCATTTGATGGACTTCCCAGTTATGTAAGGCTACAAGGGAAAGAACAAGGTGGATGGAATTCATTTTTGCAATAGGAGAAAAGGTTTCATTGTAGTCAATCCCTTCAACCTAGGAAAAACCTTTGGCAACTAACCTTTCCTTAAGTCTTTCAACACTTCCATCAGATGCATACTTAGTTTTCTAGACCCATTTACATCTGACAAGTTTTCTTCCTTTTGGAAGAGGAACAAGATCCCAAGTATCTTTCACCATTAAGGAACGGTATTCTTCATCCATAGATGCATCCCAATCTAGATTTCCTGAAGCTTCTGCAAAATTTTCTGGATCATGATTCTTAGAAACTTGAGCCAAAAAGAGAAGAGGGTCGCTGAAACTGAGAACGTGTTCGATGTTGATCTCTAGGATCAGTGGCAAGATCACCAGCTACTTCACATGTTGAACAGACCCATCGAGGAAGCATTGGTGCTAGTGCAATTGGAGGAACATGAGCAAGCGGAGGTGGATTTTCATCCGCACTATCATCATCAGAAACTGGAGTTGGAAACCTATCAAGGAAGTTGGAAGAAGAAGAAGAAGAAGGCACAATCACCGAATTAGGCTTACAGGCCAAAGATGGCACACCCACCAAGTTAGGCTCGCATGCCAAGAGATTTTCATCAAATTTAACATCTCTTCTAATGATTATATCATCACGAACAAATATTTTTTTGGTGTTACATTCATGCATAGTAGAAAAGATGGCTTAATCCTTATCCATATGATAAGATGCTCCAGAATCAATGAGCCATTCATTTGAATTAGAAGAAGAAGATGCAGCATAAGAGTAACCAGAAGCACAAAGTGCATGTCCATGAGAATTAGATTATGAAGATGAATCTAGGATGATGTGGTGCTTCTTCATTGCTGCTTCCAAGGCTTCCATCTTCTTGAAACACTTAGATTAATCATGATCATCTTTCCCACAAAAATTTCAATGACGCTGAGTCTTCTTTCCTTTTGGCTTGGATACTTTGTCATTTTTTTAAGAAGGATTTTACTGAGAGGGTTTGGGACCCTTGTTGTTTGGCTTATTATTGTAAAAATTCTGTTTCTTTGGAGGCTTGGACTTTTCTTTACGTTGGAATAATAAGGCTTTCCTAGATGTATCTGCATTGTTAATTATTCCAAGATGAATGACCTTATCTTGCTCTCTAATTAAGGAATCACAAAAGGATTCAATACTAGGCTCTTGATAGCTAGCTACAGTCAAGTATTATTTCATGGAGTAGAATGTAGATACAAAAATAGAATATACAGGTCCAAGTTTGGAAAGAATATGATAAATACATTGTTTTTCTTCTTTCTTAATCTTGCATTTTGCACATAAGAGTCTAAGAGTTTTATACTTAGATCAATAGTCTTGAATGCATGAAAAATCATTTGAATTCAAGGAAATCAACTCATTGTCAAGTTGATGACCCCGAATTTCATTGTGTTTACCAAACACAAATTCCAACTTTTCCCAAGCTATATAAGGTTCATCAATTCTAGATATGTGGAATCGCAAATCAGTAGAGATTGACATCCCAATCAATCCATGAGCTTCATCACATATATTTTTCCATTTAATTTTCTTATCATCATCAGTGGGTTCTATTTATTTCCCTGAGGTTATCTTGAAAAGTCCCCTACTTCGTAGAACATCCTCCATACGAGATTTCCATGTGTTACGGAGAGAAATTCCTATGTCTTGGGGTACCACAACAGACAGCTTGACTCCAGAAATCAATCCTTTCCTATATGCAAGAGAAATCAAATATCTAACACTAAAGGATCTCGATTCGTACCTTATTCCAGACAGTTGATGTAGATCCTTGTCGAGCTTTCCAACTCCAGCTTGAATTGATAAATTGGTTCCTCAACATTCAATAAACAAGACAAGCATGCTATATATAATTGCGTTAGACCTACTCTAGCATATATAATCAATAACAAATAAGCATTTAAAAGCATCCATGGATCATATACTCATTTAAACACACATTATTGGATAGGAAAATATATTTCTATTAATATAAAATAGAGATTACAATAGTGACAACCTCTATCGGCACGTCTGCAAATCGGAGAAACTGAGTCCCCCACTTGGGCCTCCACCACTTCAATCCTCCATCTCTTGATAGCAAGCTCACAAGCAAAAGGCAAGCTTGGGAAGAACAAAAAAGTGCTCCAAGGGACAAAGGGATGTAGACTCAAGTATAAGCTCCGACAACAATGGACTATAGTTTTCTTGCTCTTCAATTGCTCTCCTTCAATGTATCCGAAGGGTTCCTTATATATCTCTTCAATGGGGTAATGCAAGGTCAAATCCAAGCGATCTCAAGGCATATGGAAGGCTAGGAGACAAGTGAGTTGGATCCACATCAAGGAAAACTCCAAAAGAATTTGGCCTTTTACACACATCCCAATGTACACGGTTTTAAGGGTCAAATCAGCGTATATACACAAGAAAGGGATTAAAAGACACGTATGGCAATTATTGCATATTTTTAGGGATGATCTTGGAAACATAAAAGGTACAAAAATGGTCCATGAGGTCTAAACAGTCTACAGAGGGGCAGGGAATCCCATAAAATTGTGATTCAACATGTGTGGTAAAATCAGCTGTAACAGATGCCCCCTAATGTGTGAGTTTAGAGGGGCCATACAATGGATGAAATACATTATAAGTCCATCCCAAAAGTGGAGTGATGAAGAACCCAGTGGAAGAACCAACCATCCAATCAGTATAATACAAAGATAAAGCTCTGCATATAACTGCAAGCAGATACAACAGTCCCCAATACATAAGAGTACAATGGCCAGGAATAGGCATGATACAATATGACATGTGTGGTCGTCACCATGTATAATATAAATAGATCCGAATCTCCATGATGAAGATATACAAAGGATCAAGATCTCTATAATGGCTGGAAATGTCTGACATATACTGGAATCACGTCACAAGAGCTAAAATATCATGAACACTCGCACGATCAAGGAGGTAGCATATAAGAGGTGCCACCAATCTGGAAGGTCTTCTACACAAACTGCTACGAGTGCATGTCCTACTGTGTGAATAGAGGTGTCGAGGTTGAACATAGTAGTCCATCATCTGACTACTAGTCATTGATGTATACCATTAACAGACGTGAGATCACCCACCGATAATGAAAATGGGAATCAAGGTACTAGAGTGCAAACTAACAAGTGTGGATAAATGTGTTGAGGTTGAACACTTGAGAGAATCCATTGATCAGGGGACATTGATGTATTCCCAAAAACTGTCGATGGCGAGAGAACCTACCACTGATGACTGCAAGTCTCAAGGCACTCAAAACTGACTCTAGATTCCTATCCCAGAATAAATGATCTGAAGTCGATGGGATGAAATCCGCTGTAAGGAGGGCATTAAGGCATCCCCCATCATGCAATACGAGGTACTCAGCAAAGATGTATAATGTGGAAGGACTCGATCATAAGGTGCACGAACCAGTAAGTGTACCGGGAATGGCTGACATGCAAAGTCAAGACAACTGATGAATGGTTGACTTAGGTTTCAACTTCCTTCGAACAAGAGCATACAAGTGAATGGTGACTGAATGTAGGCAACATAGACTCGATATACAAAACTGGGACATCTCTGCGACACAGGAGGCATCGACAGAGGCTCCATAGGGACTGGAAGCTTAACTAGTCCGTGGAGATAATCTCAAATAAAAAAGTACAGCTCCTAAAGTAAAACTATTAACCCAACCAACAGATGTGATATACAGTGCTTTGTTCGAAGGCGACACGACTCTACTGCTGCCACAGATAACATCTTTTCTTGTCTGGGTTTTTGGTTTTTTAATTTTTTTGGACTTTTTCAAATATTTGAAAATTTTGAAAAAGAATAAAATTGCTTTAAAGTTACAGACTAGGAGGAGATGAGTGTCAAATAGGAAAAAAAACTAGTTCCAAGCAGCGGAACATACCTATGCTCAACGTAAGGACACATGTGTAGGATAGCGACACTCGGGGGAAATTCCCCTCCCGATAAAAATAGGGAATCAAGCTGCAAAGGATATAAAAAATGGTTGTGCATGGCTAGACATGAGACAAGCTCGGGATATATGGATGATACTCAAAGTTAGGGAAGCCGGTATAAGGCTCAATGAGGCAGCCAAAGCTCATGATAATGCAATTACAACTTGACATAAGGGATTCCTGGGGAAACAAGCCATCAAAAAGATCAAGAGCAGTATGAGGCTCTTGTGAAATGTCATGGAAATACATACAATGGACTCCCACACCCTAAAGGACAAACTATCAGCATGGGAACCAAATGCAAACGAGGAGCTAACTAGGGTACCCATGTACGGTCAAGCTCTACCATTCACATCATGTCACTTCTAAAACAGCCAGAAGGTGTTGTGATAGGATAGAATGGGTTTGTTAGGATATTTAGACACTTAGGAGTTAGTTAAGATCAACTTGTGTAATATATCCGTTAGGTAAAAGTGTGTTTCTTTAGTATGCATTAGTATGCATTTGTAAATATTCTAATCCGATGGTCACGATATGTTCTAGACATAGAGTGATCTGACGGTTCAAATTCTCTTAGATCATACCTACCATTGATCCGTGGCTTAACACCCGATTGGTTTATGATATCCATTTAAAGAGCATAGAGGGTCCTTGGCTAGTTTATTGATTATGATAAGCTCATGTAACTTTCTTTCTTTTGCATAATAAATTGCTCCAAGTAGCTATTTGGCTAAGGCCGTGGACTGTTTCCCTCTCGAGGGTTTTAACCATGTGACAAACATCAGTGTGTTGATCTATGATCTATTCGTGTGAAGCGGTATTTGAAGGTGTTCGGTCTTTTGGGAGTACCCTATGTACTTGAACATGGTATCAGAGCTTTTATGAAGAGCCGCTTTCGGTTTTGATCAAGATCTGGAACCGGTGTTGCCGAAACTTTGAAAGGGTTTCTGGTTTTGGATTTTCTGTGCATTTTGGCCTATGGGCGCTATTCCATTGCATCCGGAGCATCGTTTCCATTTGGAAACAGTTTTCGTTTCACCAAAAACCATTTCCGTTTGCTCCAGAAACACCCATTTCGACATATCTAAAGGTATAATGTTACAGTGATGGATTTGTTTTTTTTTAAATCTCTCATATTTTATCAGTTTATTATTAGATCTTTTATGTTTTAGTTTTGGATTGTTGTTTTCCCTAACTGCATATGCTCTTTGTCGTGCACCTTGCACGATCATGATGAATCAGAAACAGTAAGGAAAAGTTTTTTTTCTTGTCTTCTCAACTACGTATGCTCTTTGCCATGCACCTTGTGCGATCATGGAAAATTAGAAATAGTGAGAAAACTTGAAAACGTAGACTTTTCAGGTAAGCTAACCTAGATCTAACCCCATTGTGTGGAAAAAGTTTTTTTTGTTTCTGTTTTTCATTTTTTTTGTGATTTGCAGGAAAAGAAAGAAATCACAGAAAACAAGAGAGAAGAGTAAAAAAAAAGAAAAAGCCCTCTTCCTCTTTCCATACTTTTACGTACCTTTTAAACTTAGCTCACTTGGTCCAAAGTTGCTTTACACCTTGATAAGTCTTGAGTTCAAGTCTTATCAAGCTACTTTTTAGTGCATGCAATTTCTATTTTCAAGTTACTTTATTGTAAAAGTGCATCTCACAATAAATAAAATAAAATAAAAGTGAGTCACTTAAGTTTTTTTAATTTATTGCCACACTATTTAAAAGTCACATTATTGTAAAAGTGAACATCACTTATTCTAAAAAACGATTCACTTCAAAGCAACTTTATTGTAAAAGTGATTGTCAAAGGTTGATCTTGGGAAGAGGGGGCTTCTTTTTTTTAGTTGTTCAAGTTAATATCTGCCATGTCACTATTGGGGACATCTTCAACATTTTCTTTGATCAAGCATAACTTCATCATCCGAAATCCGTTTTAAGTGCCATTTTTTTTTAAACCACATATTTTTTTGAGCTCTTTGCATCTAGACAGTTAGTTTCTATTCTTTCAGCCATTATTTTACCATATGGCCGCCCCTTGTGATATTATACTTACAAGTTCTAACTATTTCTCATGGAAATCTCGTATGGAGGATGTTCTATGAAGTAGGGGACTTTTCGGGATAACCTCAGGGAAAGATATAGAACCCACTGATGATGATAAGAAAATCAAATGGGAAAATAGATGTGATGAAGCTCGTGGATTGATTGGGATGTCAATCTCTACTGATTTGCGATTCCACATATTTGGCATTGATGAACCTGATAAAGCTTTGGAAAAGTTGGAATCTGTGTTTGGTAAACACAATGAAATTCGGGGTCATCAACTTGAGAATGAGTTGCTTTCCTTGAATCCAAATGATTTTTCATGCATTCAAGACTATTTATCTAAGTATAAAACTCTTAGACTCTTATGTGCAGAATGCAAGATTAAGAAAGAAGACAAACAATGTATTTATTATATCCTTTCCAAACTTGGACCTGCATATTCTGTTTTTGTATCTACATTCTACTCCATGAAAGAATCCTTGACTGTCGCTAGCTATCAAGAGCCTAGTCTTGAATCCTTTTGTGATTCCTTTATTAGAGAGCAAGATAAGCTCATTCATCTTGGAATAATTAACAATGCAGATACATCTGGGAAAGCCTTATTGTCCCAACAGAAAGAAAAGTCCAAGCCTCCCAAAAAACATAATTTTCGCAATAATAATGTTAGTTTTTCAACATTTAAGCTAGCATTATGTTAGGATCTTTTCACTGAGAGAATAACAAGCATAGAAATAACATAAGCACACCATAGGAGACAAGAGACACAAAGAGTTTTGATCGGGGAAACCATAAATGGAGAAAACCCCACAACTTCCTCAAAGATAGAATCACCACAAGATGTAAGACCCCAAAACAGTAAGATGCACTACCGATAGCAGTAGTCTTCTAGTCCCAATATATTTCCTTCTCCACTAGTGCGCCACACTTGAGAGAGCAAGTGATGTGTTGTGCAAGTGATAAATAAAGAGACTCTCACTCTCTATGTATATTCTTCCATTCACTTGAAGTGCACTTTCACACGTAGGCTCAACTTACAATTACTTACCCAAGCCTACACCTTAATTAGTGTATAATAACTCAAGTGCCCCGAAACTGTGGGGACTTACCTAATGACTTGACAATACTTGTTTACATTATTAATCCTCCCGATCGAAACATCAGGGCATGACAACATGAATCAAATACATAATAGAAACATCTCGGAATAAACATCGGGTTACAATACATAAGATACATAGAAGAATACATTCTGAAGTTACATATACATCAACACTCCCTCTTAACTAGGAAGGTATTCTTTCGACATGATTTTCAGCACTGGTCTTCTTCTCTGTATCAATTGGATCATCTTTGTCTTCAAGACATCTTCATCTTCAAGTCATATGGATCATCTCTCAATCTAGATCATCATAGGACATCATCACAGGATCTGGATCATCACTCGATCTGGATCATCATCACTGGACTAGATCTGGATCATCACTCAATCTGGATCACCTCTGCTAGATCTGGATCATCACTCGATCTGGATCTCTCGGAGTCATCATAACTGGATCTAGATCATAGCTCGATCAGGATCATCTCTGGTCATCATCATGTGTGTACTATCTCGTCATAGGGAGTTCTACAAAGCCATCCCCTTTTCATGTTGGTTGTAGGCCTAACCACCAGGTAGGTCTTTGCCCAGCACTTATATCTGACCTACTCGTCAGAAAGGCATGCCCAACACTCACATCTAATCATGTAGTAAAATACAATCACATCAAAAAGGCCCAACACTCACATTCACCAGCATGGTAGGCACATCAACTACCATCTGTGAAATGGTTCTGCACTTATATCTGACCTACTCCTCAGAAAGGCACCACATCCATCCAGGCTAGAGTCACGTCCGCCACAATGATGAAAGAACCCTGTTCTTTTCACCCAAGCTGGAACCACATCTGCCACAATGATGGAAGACTTTCAACCAGGTTGGAACCATGTCCGCCACAATGATGGAAGACTTTCAACCAGGATGAAACCACGTCCGCCACAATGATGAAAGAACTCTATTCTTTTCACCCAGGGTGGAACCACATCCGCCACAATGAAGAAAGATTTCTGCACTTACATCTGACCTCCTCGTCAGAAGGGCATGCACTCATATCTGACCTGGTAGGAACTGAATCCTACAACCTCGTCAGAATGGCGCCCATTCCCAGACTGAGCTACCTGGTAACTGACCAGGTGCCTCCACTCTCCCGGAGAGTGGCAGTTTCCCTTACATCTGTCCTACTCGACAGAATGGCTAGCACTCACATCTGACATGGGAGGAACTTAATCCTTTAGCCATGAACAGAATGGTCAGCCCTTACATATGACATGCTCATCATAATGGCTCTCTCATTCCCAGACTGAGTTTTCCTGGTAACTGACCAGGTGCCTCCATTCCCAGAATGGCAGTCAGCACTCATATCTGACATGGAAGGAACCAAATCCTCTCACCATGATAGAATGTCTCAGCCCTTACATCTGACCATGGAAGGAACCAATCCTCTCACCATGTCAGAATGGCTATGGGTCTCATCACTTTCTCTTGGAGGGAACCTCAATCTGGAGAACACCAAGTCTCTCCCTGAAGTACTCGAACTTCAGCCTAGCCAATGGCTTCGTCAATACATCAGCTATATGTTCCTCCATCGCAACATACAGGATCTTCACTGCTCCTCTCTGCACCATATCCCTGATATAATGATACTTGATCTCGATATGCTTTGACTTGTCATGGAACACTGGATTCTCTGACAACTTCACGCAACTCTGGTTGTCACAATGTATACAAGTAGCATCCAACTGGAGATCAAATATATCAGAAAGTAGCTTCCGCAGCCATACTGCCTCACAACTAGCTGAACAAGCTATGACATACTCTACTTCAGCTGTACTTAGTACCACACAGGATTGCTTCCTGCTAAACCAAGAGATCACACCTGATCCCATACTAAAGCAACACCTTGAAGCACTCTTCCTGTCAATGGCACTGCCTGCCCAATCTGAATCAACATAACCTTCTAGGTTAATCTTCTGATTCACATCATACTTGAGCCCATAATCAATTGTACCCTTCAGGTATCTCAGAATATGATTTGCAGCAGTCAAGTGAACACTTCTCAGATCTGTCAGGTACTGGCTCAAGGTGTTCACTGCAAAGCAAATGTCTGGTCTCGTGTTCGTCAGGTACATTAATGACCCTATCATCTGATGATACATCGTAGCATCAACTGTCTTTGATGAAGCATCACTTAATAGCCTCATGTTCGATGCCATAGGTGTGGTCATGGCTTTGCAGTCCATCATCCCAAACCTCTTCAAGATCTCTACTGCATACTTCCCTTGTCCAAGGAAGATCCCATCTGTACTCTGCCACACCTCCATGCCTAGAACAATAGTGCATCGACACATAACAGGAGCATCACTGGTCTTCTGTCTTCAACCTTGAAGCAAAGGTTGGAATCTGCTTTACTCTCAGTAAATCCTAGAGTCATCAATAATCTTCCCATCCTGTCGTACCATGTCGAACCTTAGATATTTTGTAGTCACTCCCTCTGAAGCGAAGCATCATACTCCCTCTGTCTTCTGTGCTCTATGCACTGAAAACATTTTGTACCGGAGTGACAAGTAGCTTCCTATGCTACTAATATTCTATGTGACCATCTAGTGTATAGACTTTACATCTTCAACCTTGTAGCAAAGGTTAAGATCTTCATCAATCTCATCATGTATGTGTTTCAACTCTTACTGGTTGCAAATGTCTCTTTGTAGTCTAGGCCTTCCTTTCGTGAGAAGCCTCATGCTACGAATCTTGCTTTGTATCCCACGATGTTTCCATCTACTGCATGATGGAACTACGAACTTCTCTTCAGGTCTCGATACTACGCCCTGACATCATTCTTCTTGAACTGGTCTTCCCTTTCTTCTTGGTGGCTGGAAGGTTCTGCATCAATGATGTCACTGTACTCATCATATTATTCTTCATTTTGAAATGTCGTCACTTTCTCTTTGGAACAAGTCTTCATTCTTCTTTGCTTGTAGGCGATTATGTATGCGGTCTTTCCTACAAGTCAAATGCAATTGTATGGTTAGAAACATTTCATAAGGAATATTTATACTGGCAAACACTTATGCATAAATACATGATCATGCAACTACTTTAGCCAATACAACATTCATCCATATCTCATTGAAACTTTCTAGATGCCTTCCATCTCTACCAGGACAACATTGAGATTGTGCACTAATCCAATATGTCAACAAAGAGGTTTCATTCTAGATAAGTAACAATGGAGAGTTGTATAGAACCATGAGCTACTTACCCATCGCATGTATATTAGTAGTATACTGTCGTTAATGCAAACATCCTATCATGCATGATACATCAACTGAATATAAACAAATGCATAACAAAACAATATCATGAAATGACAATTGAATACTTATCTTTATTTGTTTCGTGGGTAGATTGCTTCTTGAGCCTTCAGCTTCATCATCTTCTTCATTCATGGTAGTATCGTTTCTTATCCAAATGATAAGGAGGATAAGAAGTTCTTCAAGAGTTGAGTTCTTCATATTCCTCATCGATTGAGGGATCTTCTTTGGAGAGCTTGATCTTCATTTGCTTCCATCTTCTCTTCTCTTCTTATGAGTTGAGATTTTTCTTCTTCCTAGAGTTTGCTGAAAGTAATCACTTACTTCTGGAACACATTCCTTGAATGAATGAATTCCATGATCCTGGGAGGCCATTCAAGGTGGCCATCACCAATTTCTGCATTCTTCACTTCTGCTTCAAGTTGTTCTTGATTTGAGAGACTCTTATGACTGCATGGTCTCTGCATTCTAGATCTTTACATTCTTCAACTAGTTTCTTTAGGTCATATTCTGATTTTTGTTCTTCCCTTCAAATAGCTTGAAATTCTAGAAGACCTTCAACAACTTTGCTTGCAATAGGTAGTGCTCTGTAATGCACATGTTGAAGCCTTCTATGCCAAAGCTCATTTGGCTCTACTGTGTCATGGATCAAGGCTTGTTCTGGATGGTCCTTCAATTTGTACAAGCCTCCTTCTTGTTCTCCAATCACTACCACATCATCGATAGTCTTTCCTTTTGGCCACATGATGGCTTGACCATCTATGAATGCAACCCGCATTCCTTTTGCATCAATGCTAAAATGGAGAGAAGGTTCTTCTTGAGTCCTGAAACAAACAATACTTCTTTCATTGTTAGAGACTTTCCAGAGTCTAGCTTGTATGAAGATTCCCACTAACTTTTATTGGATATTGGTAGTCATCTCCTAGTTTCACCTTGTGAGGTGATTCATGTTTTGACAGTCTTACAAAGGATTCCTTGAATCCCGTCATATGTTTGGAAGCCCCACTGTCTATAAGCCAATCATCACTTCCATGAGTAATTTTACCTGTGAGAGATGATATCAGAACATATTCATCCTCGCTTGAAGAATCTTCACTTTCATATCTAGATCTCTTTCTGGATGGTTCATCATCTTCTGCGGCATGAGCATGATGTCTTCTTTGGCCTTGACCAAGTTCTTCTTGTGAAAGGCTTCTAACCTTGTCTCCCTCTGAAACTGGAACCTCTATACTCATGTAGGTGTCCAATCCATTTTCTTTAAAGGGATCAAATACTTCTATGCTTGGAAGTTTTCAACTTCCCCAAGCTTGTCACCAAGCTGATGTAATATATCATATTGAAATGAGAACCTCAAATGTAAATAGCAAAGGATTAGATCTTACCGATTTGAGGTGTCCGTCCTTGTCTCGGAGTTTGCTGATCTAGGGTTTGTCACAGAAAACCTAATTTTAAAAACTTAGAATCTTTCAGATCTGATTGGATAGACAGATATATATCTTCAAATGGATCTATCCAATGTACTCCTTTTCTGAAAACAGTGGAGGGAAGCTCCCAAAACAGGAAGCCCTAGATTTCCAATTTCTTCTGCATAAATTCTTGTTACTGTTGCTGTGATATATCTGAAAATAATGGTCCTCTATGTCTAAAATTTTGCATTGGGGTAACCCCACATGTCCCAGATCCAACACCATAGGTTTCATCAGAATTGGTTTCACCATTTGGTATTTATGATCATTTTCCCAAGGTGACCTGTTACAGGACTGTTCAGAACAACGAAGTTGTACGGCATTCCACGTGTCACTGGTTGATCTTCTGAGTCTGATATTTGGAACACTAAAATTAAAGTCCGTGCCCTTTCTAGAACATCTTTAGAAATTTCATTTGGACCTCTGTAGCCCAAGATATTTCATATCTCCACAGGTGTTCTGTTTATGGATGATTTCTGGAAGAGGCTGGAACCCTAACTTTGAGAGATCATATCCCCTGGAATATAGTGAATCTAAGGCGCAATTTTGGACACAGTGTTATTTGGGATTTTATCTTCTGTCCCTAGAATTTTCAGCTTCTGAGACTTCTCCAACCTTGGAATATAGTGACTGTACCAAAACTTATTAGTTTTAGTATTTAGGGTTTTTCAAGCTTGGAGTCAAACTAGGGTTTGACTTTCCTGGAGTTTCACCCAACCAAATTTCTTGATCTAGGTCTCTAAAATTTGGTTTTGGTGAGTATAAAAATCCTATATAGGTCTCACTCAAAAATTCCTCTTCTGTAGAAATCCCTAATTTTCGCATCGAAGACTGAAAATGCTTGGAATCAAATTTCGCTTCGACAGAAAGATGCACCCTTCAATGGAGAGTCATCCTAGCATACTTTTGCTGAAAATATGTGGAGGGAGACCCAAAAAGTAAGAAGCCCTAGATTCTGTAGCTACACAATGGCTTCTTCTTAGGTTAGCTCTGATTCCATGTTAGTTTTTCAACATTTAAGCTAGCATTATGTTAGGATCTTTTCACTGAGAGAATAACAAGCACAACAATAACATAAGCACACCACAGGAGACAAGAGACACAAAGAGTTTTAATCGAGGAAACCATAAATGGAGAAAACCCCACAACTTCCTCAAATATAGAATCACCACAAGATGTAAGACCCCAAAATAGTAAGATGCACTCCCGACAGCATCAGTCTTCTAGTCCCAGTGTATTTCCTTCTCCACTAGTGCGCCACACTTGAGAGAGAAAGTGATGCGTTATGCAAGTGATAAATAGAGAGACTCTCACTCTCTATTTATATTCTTCTGTTCACATGCAAAAGTTGCAGAAGACTTCACAGGAGGCGAAGGAGAAGCTACAGCAAGAGAAGCTACAACAGGAGAAGCAAGCTACAGGTGGCTCGAGGACGACCCACAAGTAAGTGTTAGGGGACTGTTGGAGTAGGGTCCCGCAGCTACAAAAGAAGCTTCTAGTTTTGGCGGAGAGATAAGTTTTGGTAGAAAGAAGATAAGACAGAGCTACGATGCCATAGCATGGTTCTAGCTGCAGAGCAGAGCCAGAAACCATGACTTTTCGAGATACGAAAGTCAAAGAAAGGCAACGGTACCTAAGCGACCGAGAAGGGAGAGCTCACCCACTGCATTGAAGGCAGCGGCGGAGGACAGGAGGGCTCAGCGACCCTCATAAAGAAGAAGGAGCAACGAGACTCAAGCATTGAAGACGAAGGACAGAAAAGCAAAGCGGTGCATAGTACCCATGATCAGTGCCGGGAAGCATGGAAGACTGCAGAGAGCTGTGGTGTGATGGGAAGCAGCTACCTCAAGGACAGAGAGGACCGACTGCCACTAATTAGGTTTTGGGTTACTGTTGGGACAGGCCCACAGTGTTGTAATGGCACAACCTTCGAGCTTCCTATATAAGAATATATTTTGTATTGTAAAAGGGTTGGTCAGTTGGTTAGATAGTGAGACAGTCGTGATTGAAATAGGCAATAAGGATAAGTAGACTATTGTAAAAGCCGAGCTTTGGTTCTGGACTTAGCTGTAGAAATCTTACTGAAACCAGTAGCTGGCGTATAGAGTATGCATGTAACGATCCATAGGGATCGACTGAGAGGGAAGAGTATGTTGTAAGAGTGACAACATAAAGGTAGAGAAGAAAGATCTAAGAGAGAGGATCTTGAGCTGCATGTGAGGTGCAGCCGAACTGTGTTTGCCTTCCCTTAAGCTATAATAGAGAAGCACAGTTCTGTGGACGTAACTCCCATCCTGGGGGTGAACCACGTTAAAATCCCGTGTTCTGTGATTGATTTGCATCTTGTGTTTATTTTCTACATCCATCCATTATGTTATGCACTTTGCTTACAGTTAATGAATGAATGAGTTGTTTAGTTACAGCACTACAAGAAGATATATACAAGTTGAAATCCTTGGCACGTCGTATAGGGACTTATTCATTCTTGCCTTAGATAGTTAATTATTCACAATAAGACAGTCTGGGTATCAGGTCTTGTGTGTCGACATGAACAATGCTAAGTGCGCTAAGCCGCGGGAGGAGGGTATCGCAAGAAGGAGATACCGCACTGGCAGAGGAGCTGCGGTGCACGATACCGTAGGTGGAGGACTTAGTGTTGAGCAGGAGTTACGTGTCGCACGGGGTGTGGCGATGCGATGAGATTGGGACTATTGTGAGGGGGAAGAAGTCATGTGACGGGAGAAGAATCCGCATGACGTGCGCAAGGGTAGAGATACCATGGCTAGAAGGGCCGCGAGTGGGGAATAGACCGCGCATCGCCAGCGGAGGATCACGCGGCGCGCAGGAAAGAGATCTCGCAGCTAGGAGAGCTGAGAGCCACTAGTAGGATTGCCACGGAACCTAGTCCAAGACACTTGAGTCCTTGGCCAACCAATTAGAATCACTTCGGGTGAGACTTCAGGCCGCTGTGCGGTCTGTCGCTGAAAGGGCCAGTGAGCTAGGGGTGTTGTTGGTTGATTATAGTAAACCCGGGTCTGCCCATGCAATCAACAAATGGTTCCGTTGCTGGTTTAAATGACTGGGAGTTAATGTTCTATTGGCATCCTAACAGAGAAGAGTTTCACCAGTGGCTGGATTCAGACTTAAGGGAGTTCGCCAAGAAAGAAAATCGGAGTCCTAGACTAAGCACAGAAGCCTGGTTAGAAAAGCATATCGCTTCAGATATACACGCTATATTTTTTGCAACCTATGGAAATGAGCTTTTCAACTCGTTATCCAAGTTGACAGATAGGAACACATTCAAGAAGAAAAGAAACATTGTCTGGACACCGGAGCTGATTCAAACCGTACAGAACCTCGACAATCCGATTACGAGAGCAGTGGACTTCTGGTTGACAAGTGTGCTAGAAGGATTTGTTACAGAATTTGCAGTTGACCAGAGAAAGAGCTTCAGCGCAGCTGAACGATACTTCTTCAGAGGATATCGTGGTAAGTACCTAAGATCTCTAAACTTGTCCCTTAAGATGCTACTATATGAAAAAGGAACAATGGATCTAGTTTTAGATGAATAAGTAAAGATAGTAATGTCACAAGAGTTTGAAAGTGATTTTGATGACATTGGACGAACACGTAGTGGAAAGAAGTATAAAGTAGATTTTAGCTCTCCTGTATTTGAAGACAGTTCAGACAGTATTAGACAACAGAGTCCTAGTACCACAGAAGAACCAGAGGCGGGTATCCCTTACCACCCCTATACCCCACAGAAACAGACAGGGACTCAGAATAACCCCGTAGGTACTCTATCTAGTAGTTCACAGACAATACCTACTCCCGCTACATCACCTTCACCTACACCGCTGAGTGGTAGTAACCCAGTCAGTCAGAACCCACCACAGAGGAATAGAATGGGAGATGACATGAAGCTACCTATTTTTAAAGGTACAGGAGCAGAAGACCCAGAACAGCATTGGTTCCTATGTGAAGCCATGTGGACCATTAAAACCATCAACGATGATAACCTTAAACTTGTACAGTTGGTCACCACACTCAGAGACAGAGCCTTGACATGGTACATAAAGTATACTACATTACCCAAGACACTTGCCCAGGTTAAGAACGCCATGATCAAAGAGTTTAAGAAACCTAAGTCTGAATCTCAGTGTATAACAGAGCTCAAGGATATTAAGCAGCTTCCATCAGAATCAGTATGGGACTTTGACTAGAAATTCAAAGCCCTTATAAACCAAGTAAGCTTTGACTTTGCGCCAGAGCAGCATAAGGAATGGCTTATTGCAGCGCTGCTCCCTCACATCAGACTGCCACTAATGCAGTAGAAACTAACTACTCAAGATGAAGCGCTGGAGATGGCAATGAAACTGGAGGCTTCACCTCTAGCAGAGACTACCACAGGCATGACAACCCTACAGAACCAGTTGGCCAACCTCACGTTACAGATACACGAACTTAAGAAAGGTAAAGAGGTTATGCAAGACATATGGTGCATAAAGTGTAGAGCACAGGGTCATACCAAAGACAACTGTCCAGTCTTCGCAGAATATTTAGCATCAGGGGCTCCTAACCCCTTACCACGAACACAAGGGCCATGGTGTGAAATAAGTAAAACACAAGGACATCCGCCTCAGCAATGCCCTTTGCTTCAGAAGTATGTATAGACACCTAAGAACCTATACTGTGTCTTCTGCAAGTCCGTCGGGCATGATGAACAGGACTGCCAAGCCTATGATCTCATGATAGATAGAAAACATGATGTGTACAGAGTCCAATCAGAAACACCGGGTCCAGCAGCAGGACCACAGCCGGATCAGGCTTACGGAGGCCGTGCAGGAGGATTCAGAGGACGAGGCTGAGGAGGAGGCTTTGCACGTGGAGAAGGCTTTGGCCGAGGAGGAGTTTTTGGCCAAGGTCGTGGGCCAATCACTTGTTATAATTGCGGAGTTCTAGGACACTATGCTAGAGACTGTCAGAACCCCACCACTACTTGTAATTACTGCAAATCTTATGATCATACCATAGAAGAGTGTCCTATCCTGATAGCTAAGATCAAAGACCCTAAGCCAGCGGTACACCAGAACGTCCAGCTTATTGTCACTGAACAGGCAGAGCCAGAACCAAAAGTCAATATTGTGACTTGTAGCGGTGCTTCCACCAGTGGGACATCGCAGGAGACCAAAAAGAACACAAGTCAGGAGTGGGTGCGCAGAGCTCCTGGTAAAGCAACAACACTCGACCTACAGAAAAATAAAGAGAAATTTCATGAAGCTAAGGCTTCCTTCGATGAACCTACACAACCAGGATCACAGGTACTACCGTATAGGGGCGTACCGCAGCAAATACCTTGTGTCGATAACCCAGAACAGATACCGCAAGCTACCACATCGGGAAGATGCGACGAGGATGAATCGACAGGAAATGTACAATCTTTCCTGCGCAGTTGTTTGAAGCTCTTGAGAAATGAAAAATCTATCAGCGAGCTATAGCACATCATAGATCAGTGTCAGCAACCTTCTCTATCAGACAGTGCACACCGCACTGTTCATAATATTACAGGACATACAAGGACCGGAAGAGAGATGAAGCTTACAGCACAGATTGGAGAATTTGAAATGGACGAGGTCGTCCTAGATCTGGGATCAGAGGTGAATGTGCTAACTAAGCAGACATGGTAGGAGATGGGTAGCCCTCAGTTAGCCATATCACCTATCCACCTGAGACTAGCTAACCAGTAGCAAGTATCACTATTGGGTCGACTGCCACAGGTGCCAGTTGACATTGACGGAGTACGCAGCTTTGCGGACTTCGAGGTTATATAAATCATTGGTGACAGTCAACCATATCCAGCGTTATTAAGTATTGGCTGGGCGATTGGTAGCAAGGCTGTCATTGACCTAAAGAGAAGACAAATGACCTTTGAGGATGCGCAGATCCGAGTCATCGTACCGCTAGATCCTTACCAAGGTCCTAGGTATATTGAACCCTTATGAGCAGAGGAGAAAGCACATAACATGGATAGCCTTTACCAGATGACTGCGAACCAGAACGACTACATCAACCCAACCGCAGAAGGGAACATTAGTTGGCGATGCGACAACTCATGCACATCGGATTCTGATGTTGCGTTTATGAGTAAATCACTGCGATGGATTGGGGCGGAGACCACTGAGATTCCATATTATAATGGACTAACAGATATCCAGGACTTCCTTGAGCAGTTTTAGCAATAGATGCCTTACGAACAGAGAATCGCAGCTATGGACCTTGCAGCACGAGCCACACCTGCAAGATGGTGGTACGTGCATAAAGAAAATATCGCATCATGGGATGATATTAAAAGATTAATGGCGATCAGATTTTCGGTCGACAAAGAGTATGTTCAGCAGAAGTACACAGGAGAAACTGATCCTAGAGCACACATTCAGACATGTGAACAGAGCTGGTCGGACATTCCAGAGGATGAATGGGTACACAGATTCATTCACACATTGGACGCAGTTCCAAGGAACTGGTACACAGAGACTGAATTACGCAAGGGGACGAATACATGGCCACTTATGACAGACAATTTCCTGCTCACCTTTGCATTTGAATCAGAACACCCAAGTGTTGCTCAGGCCCTAGACATAATCAAGACCAAGATATTTGAGGATTGCACCATCTCAGTGCCAGTCCAACCTGAGTGGACTATCCAGCTAGAAGAGGCGTTGGAATGCTATAATTTTGCATCAGAATCAAAGGAGGTGGAGGAGGACCCTCGTAACACCAACATTCCGGAGTCGGAAGGAACTCGTGATGTTGGAGGACCACAGTTAGAGACTCCAGCAATCACTGAGCCCATCAAGATTAAAAAGGCCAATATTGGCACAGATGCAGAACCTAAGTTTGCCTCTATTGGAGACTATTGGAACGATGAAACAGTCGGACAGATTGCAGATTTGTTACATGACTATCAAGACCTATTTCCCACCAAGTTCACGGAGATGAAGGGAATAGTCGGAGACCTGGGAGTGATGAGGATACCATTGAAGGAGGATGCTAGACCAATTAAGCAGCGCCCATATCGATTAAATCCGCGTTACAAAGAAAAAGTCAAGGACGAGATCGATAAGATGCTAGCAGCAGGCATCATTGAACCAGTAGAAGAAAGCAAATGGGTTAGCCCCATGGTCGTCCAAGAGAAGAAAACAAAAGGGGACATCAGAATCTGTGTCAATCTACGAAAACTCAATGATGCATCACTTCATGATCCATTTCCGACACCATTCACTGATGAGGTATTAGACAACGTGGGAGGACAGGAGGTCTACTCCTTCACTGATGGCTTTTCAGGCTACCACCAGATCAGAATACATCCATAAGATCGATCTAAGACCAGCTTTGCAACAGAATGGGGCTCGTTCCAGTACACGGTAATGCCCTTTGGTCTTAAGAATGCACCAGCTATATTTTCTAGAGTAGTAGTTGCTGTATTTAAAGAATGCATCCATAAATTCTTAGAAGTATATTTTGATGATTGGACTGTATTTGGACTAATTGAAAAGCATATAGGGGACTTAAGACTGATGTTAGAGAAATGTAGGCAATACCAGATTTCTCTGAACTTGAAGAAATGTATATTTTGTGCACCATTTGGTATCTTGTTGGGTCATATTGTGTGTAGACAAGGCTTGATGGTAGATCCCGTGAAGATCGCCATCATTGTAAACCTTCCAGCACCCAATTCAGTCAAGCAACTAAGGACAGTACTTGGTCATACTAGGTACTACAGAAAGTTCATCAAGGGCTACGCAAATATTACAGCACCAATGGAGAAATTGCTCAAGAAAGATGTAAAATTCCTATGGAATGAGGAATGTCAGCAGAGCCTAGACATGCTTAAAGAAAATATGGTTACAGCACCCATCCTAGTGTTTCCAGACTGGACTAGGCCATTTCATGTACACGTGGATGCATCTGGCATCGCACTAGGAGTCGTCTTAACACAGCCAGGAGAAGGGGATCTTGACCATCCCATTGCATATTCCAGCAGAAAGCTATCAACAGTAGAAAAAAAATACACCACAATAGAAAGAGAGGGCTTAGCTATGGTGTATGCGCTGCAGAAGTTCAGGCACTATCTATTGGGTGCCTCATTTAAAATGTTTACTGACCATTCCGCATTGAAGTACCTAGTCAATAAACCAGTGTTAAGGGGGATAATCTGCAGATGGTTACTCCTCTTCCAGGAGTATGATTTTTAAATCATTGTGAAACCAGGAAGACTGAATGTTGGGCCTGATCATCTGTCGCGTATAGACTCAGGAGAAGAACCCAGTAACCTAGAAGACAATATGCTCGATGCACAGTTGTTCTCTGTGCAGATCACAGATGACTACTATGCCGACATTATTCAATTCCTCACTACAGGAGTAGCACCTGATGAGTTCATTAAGCAGCAAAAGAAACAGTTGGTTTTTAAGGCAGCGGAATTCACCCTCATTATAGGATGCCTATATAGGCTAGGTCCGGATGAAGTTCTACGCAGATGTGTAATGCCGTATGAAAAAGACACCATTCTTAAATAGGCACACTCAGGAACCGCAGGAGGTCATTTCGCTGGAAAGCTGACTGTGCAGAAAATCCTAGAGGCAAGATTATGGTGGCCTACATTACACAAAGACACCAAGGACTTTTGCAGATGTTCCGATATCTACCAGAGGGTGGTAAAACCCTCGCGACGCGATGAAATGCTGCTGCAACCGCAGGTCACACTGCGCGCATTTGACAAATGGGCTATAGATTTTGTGGGTCCTATCAACCCACCAGGAAAGCGCACGGGAGCGAGATATATTATTACCGGAACAGAGTACCTCACCAGATGGGCAGAGGCCAAAGCAGTAAGAAATTGCGATGCTGCTACAGCTGTACAGTTCCTGTTTGTAAACATCATCAGTAGATTTGGATGCCCAGTAATTTTGATGAGTGATCAAGGCACACATTTCTTGAACAGCACTATTGAGGCATTGACAGAAGAATTCCAGATTCAGCACTATAAGAGCACTCCCTACCATCCACATGCTAATGGTACGGTGGAGGCCTTCAATAAGATTCTAGAAAATGCTCTTACTAAGATCTGCAATAGCCAGAGGAATGATTGGGACCTCAGAGTTAACGCTGTATTATGGGCATACAGGACCACATGCAAGAAACTTACGGGACACACACCTTTCAGCTTAGTATATGGACAGGAGGCTATTATGCCTATGGAGTACATTCTTCCCAGTTTAAGAATCGCTCAGATTACCGAGATGACTGATACAGACATAGTCGAGGAAAGGTTAGTACAGTTACTTGCCTTAGAAGAAGACAGATTCATCGCCGGATTCCATCAGAAAGTGCAAAAAGCACGAGAAAAAGCTTGGCATGACAGACACATTAAGAGTAAGACTTTCCAGATCGGAGACCTAGTACTCCTCTATGACAGCAGATTCATTAATTTTCCAGGGAAGTTCAAGACACATTGGCTTGGGCCATACCAAATACAGCAAGTTACAGAGGGAGGTGCCATTCAGCTTAGCCAGTTGAACGGGGAGCTTCTTCCCACATGGATCAATGGCAGTAGGCTTAAGCTCTATAGTGATAGCCACCTCGCCTCTCAAACCTAGCTTAAACCAGTTTATGATGGTGCAGATGTCTAGTGTAGTTGAAAGGAGGCATCGCACTAGGAACGAGTCTACACCGGGAAAAAAATAAAATAAAATTTTAACGCTGTTTGTCTGCGCAGGTGATGCGGAGTTACATCGCAACAGTGCGATGTTCCCCCCTGCCACGTACCCAGTTTGCAACTGACAGTGGGCTAGTCAAGTCACTGTCTGACAGGCAGTTAATGAAGAAATGACTGGTATCCCCTACCGTAGATTTGGCAACAGTATAATAAATTTTTCCAGATTTGGTAAATCTCTGACGACACCGGTGCCTGTATACGCACGCTTTGAGGGACACGTGATCAGATCTCAGCAATTATGGCAGATCAGAATGACGGGTAGGGTCTCGTCCAAATAATTATGATGACCAACGGGTTTGACCCAGGATGACCGTTGCGTTCGGTAGTATGCCTTCGGCATAAAAGCAGACATCCCTCAGGTAGGAAGGGTACAGTTGCCAAATATCGAGAGCTATATAGGGCAGTGCTAAGTGTCCCCTGTGCAGAACTAATTAAGTTACAGAGTACAGTGACTTCCAGAGTTCGAAGCCACTGCACGCCCAGAGTATTCAGCCAAGCGGATTCTGACTGAGGCCGAACCTATAGAAGCGAAGTTTGGAAAGAACGTACTGGCCATACGTTCGCCATGGCGACGCCATCCAAGGTTGCGAAATTAGAGACATCACAGGGCAGACAGCCGCTAAGGATGAGGAGTCAAGCACCAGAAGTAGAAGTTGTCACCAAAGTCTCTGCTAAGGAGAAGAAGAACGCTGAGCCAATCACTGAAGATAAGAAAGGAGAGCAAAAGAATGAGAAGAAATCTCCTGTCAGAAAGAAAGTAAAAATAAAAAAAAGAAAGCAATGGGAGAAAGTCGCTGACCTATCTGATCAGCTAAGAGAAACACGAAAGATTGCAGAGGTACTGAAACAGAAACCTGAGGATCAGAGGCAACATTTGGACCTGGAGCACTTCGAAGAGAAGAGAAGTGGAAGAGGACTGCAAACCCAGCAGAGGGGAGACTTCCAGAACGAGGAAAAAGGCTTGTTCTCAGACCGGAGCTCATGGTTTGCTTCTCTTCTGTACACAAGGCTCCAGACTGAATGAAATGTTTGAGAAGGCTGGAAGATACAGATTTTCCTTGTGATAAAATTTCTAACCGAGATAAAAAGGAAAGGATATTTGTGGAGCACTTCTCAAACACTAGAGCGTTCATAAAGGAGAAAGAGCGAAGAGAGCGAAACCATGACTATGGGCAGAAAGGATAAGAGAGCCCAGCGAACTAAGTTACCGAAATTCCAAGAGAACGTGTTGAGGTAATGAAGAATGAAGTTGAAGGACTTCGGCAGAATTTGCAAAATATTTCGCAGGAGGCGAAGGAGAAGCTACAGCAGGAGAAGCCCGCTGCAGGTGGCTCGACGACGATCCACAAGTAAGTGTTAGGGGATTGTTGGAGTAGGGTCCTGCAGCTACAGAAGAAGCTGCTAGTTTTGGCAGAGAGATAAGTTTTGGCGGAAAGAAGATAAGACGGAGCTACGACGCCGTAGCACAGTTCCAGCTGCAGAGTAGATCCAGAAACCATGACTTTTCGAGATACGAAAGTCAAAGAAAGGCAACGGTATTTGAGCAGCCGAGAAGGGAGAGCTCACCCACTACATTGAAGGTAGCGGTGGAGGACAGGAGGGCTCAGCGACCCTCATAAAGAAGAAGGAGCAAAGAGGCTCAAGCATTGAAGACGAAGGACAGAAAAATGAAGCGGTGCATAGTACCCATGATCAGTGCCGGGAAGCATGGAAGACTGCAGAGCTGTGGTATGACGGGAAGCGGCTACCTCAAGGATAGAGAGGACCGACTATCACTAATTAGGTTTTGGGTTACTGTTGGGACAGGCCCACAGTGTTGTAATGGCACGACCTTCGGGCTGCCTATATAAGAATATATTTTGTATTGTAAAAGGGTTGGTCAGTTGGTTAGATAGTGAGACAATCATGATTGAAATAGGAAATAAGGATAAGTAGACTGTTGTAAAAGCCGAGCTCTGGTTCTGGACTTAGCTGTAGCAATCTTACTGAAACCAGTAGCTGGCGTATAGAGTATGCATGTAATGATCCGCAGGGATCGAATGAGAGGGAAGAGTATGTTGTAAGAGTGACAACATAAAGGTAGAGAAGAAATATCTAAGAGAGAGGATCTTGAGCTACATGTGAGGTGCAGCCGAACTGTGTTTGCCTTCCCTTAAGCTATAATAGAGAAGCACAGTTCTGTGGACGTAACTCCCATCCTGGGGGTGAACCACGTTAAAATCCCGTGTTCTGTGATTGATTTGCATCTTGTGTTTATTTTCTACATCCATCCATTATGTTATGCACTTTGCTTACAGTTAATGAATGAATGAGTTGTTTAGTTACAGCACTACAAGAAGATATATACAAGTTGAAATCCTTGGCACGTCGTATAGGGACTTATTCATTCTTGCCTTAGATAGTTAATTATTCACAATAAGACAGTCTGGGTATCAGGTCTTGTGTGTCGACATGAACAATGCTAAGTGCGCTAAGCCGCGGGAGGAGGGTATCGCAAGAAGGAGATACCGCACTGGCAGAGGAGCTGCGGTGCACGATACCGTAGGTGGAGGACTTAGTGTTGAGCAGGAGTTACGTGTCGCACGGGGTGCGGAGATGCGATGAGATTGGGACTATTGTGAGGGGGAAGAAGTCGTGCAACAGGAGAACAATCTGCACGACGTGCGCAAGGGTAGAGACACCGCGGCTAGAAGGGCCGCGAGTGGGGAATAGACTGCGCATCGCCAGCGGAGGATCGCGCGGCACGTAGGAAAGAGATCTCGCAGCTAGGAGAGCTGTGAGCCACCAGTAGGATTGCCACGAAACCTAGTCCAAGATGCTTGAGTCCTTGTCCAACCCATTAGAATCACTTCGGGTGAGACTTCAGGCCGCTGTGCGGTCTGTCGCTGAAAGGGCTAGTGAGCTAGGGGTGTTGTTGGTTGATTATAGTAAACCCGGGTCTGCCCATGCAATCAACACTTGACTCATTCCCATCCTGACCTTTCCTTTGTTGTTGGTCATGTTTCCCGTTATATGCAAACTCCTCATGAAAGTCACTAGAAAGCAGCAAAAAGAATACTTCGATATATTCGAGGTACAATTCAGTTTGGGATTCATTACAGTACAGGGGGGAAACCTTTTTGGTTGGTATCACTAATTCAGATTTGGCCAGTGATCCTGATGATCGAAAGTCTACTGCAGGTTATGTTTTCAGTTTGGGATCTGGACCTGTCACTTGGGCTTGTAAGAAACAACAAGCTCTTGCGCTTTCTTCAGTAGAAGCAGAATATCAAGCCGCAGTTAATGCCAATCAAGAAGCTTTATGGCTTCAACAAATCCTTTCAGAGTTTGGATTCGAGCAGCAACAGCCTACTCCACTTTGGTGTGACAATCAAAGTGCCATCAAGCTTGCCAAAGATCCATTTCTGCATCAGCACAACAAACACATTGAGCTACACATGCACTTCATCAGAAATCTTGTTCATGATAGTGTTATTGAAGTTCTCTATTGCCCTACAGATGATCAAGTTGCAGACATCTTCACCAAGTCTCTTACAGAAGCAAATTTTTCTAAACTTTGGTCTATGTTAGGAGTTTAGGAATGTTTCCTTCAGGGGGGATAGGCTCTAATGCCTCCTTCCTTCTCCTAATAGTGTCACTTTTGTAAATCCTTCAATCCTATCCCAATTTGTTCTTAAGGGGGGATGTTAGGATATTTAGACACTTAGGAGTTAGTTAAGATCAACTTGTGTAATATATCCGTTAGGTAAAAGTGTATTTGTTTAGTATGCATTAGTATGCATTTGTAAATATTCTAATCCGATGGTCATGATATGTTCTAGACAAAGAGTGATCCGATGGTTCAACTTCTCTTAGATCAGACCTACCATTGATCTGTGGCTTAACACCCGATTGGTTTATGATCTCTATTTAAAGAGCATAGAGGGTCATTGGCTAGTTGATTGATTATGAGAAGCTCATGTAACTTTCTTTCTTTTGCATAATAAATTGCTCCAAGTAGCTATTTGGCTGGGGCCATGGATTGTTTCCCACTCGAGGGTTTTAACCATGTGACAAACATCGATGTGTTGATCTGTGATCTATTTGTGTGAAGCGGTATCTGAAGGTGTTCGGTCTTTTGGGAGTACCCTGTGTACCCGAACAGGGTTTGTACCTACGGTTATAATGAAATGGTCATAAGGTCATGCAAAATGAAAATGGAGGTGAAATCTAACCTATATGCCAGTTTAAACATCATACGTAAAATCAGCACAAACGGGTCAAAACAATGGTCAAAACGGCACTCAAAACAGTCTCCTACATCATCATATTAGTAAAAAACGGTCCAAAACTATAGAAAGGGGGTAAAAATTTGAAAAACTTTGAAATTTTTTTATAAATAGTAAAAAATTCAAAACATTATATATCATTTGAAATTTTTACCCAATTGAGCTCAGAACTTCAAATGTGATTTCCGAGAGTTTCAGCCGGCGGAATATGACACCGTTTTTTCCAGGTAACTTCCCATGCCCTGCTCTTTCATTTGCATGTAAATTTTTCAAATTTCCATGGTCAAAATTGATTTCTAGGCCACTCTAAAATATGCGCCTCCACCCATGTGAAAGTCGAGGATTTTTCCGCATATAGGGCTAGCTATATGCAAAAAAAATGGCTCAAAGTCGCGTACATATGCGACTGTTTAGCAAACAGTTGCATATGCAGCTGCATTCAAGTTTTTCTAAGACATGTAATGACCAAAACTCAAATTAAATGTGCAGGATGGTTATATAATGGAGGGAACAAGAGTATGGGGATGTATAAGAAGTAGTACGGAGTGATCTAATGGCTCAACAAGCTCTTCGTGCATGCAGGCTCTACAAGTTTTGGTGTCTTGGTGGCTTAAGGGCCAAACCAAGACTGCTGCAGATGCTAGTAGACTACTGGGATCCTGACTTAGAGTCTTTCCAAATCGATGGGATGTCCCTCACTATAGAGGTGGAGGACATATACTTCATTACAGGATTGTCCCTATGGGGGGAAGTGGTGAAACTACATCCTCACGGGACCAGAGGTGGACTCACCATAGACGAGTATATTACTGTATACTATTATCCATACATGGAGAAGGTCGGGAGTTAGATCCCAACTAACTCCATATAGGTGCTAGGCCTAAAGGCCATACTACTGACACTCGACAGGATAGTAGAGCTACCCTCACTCCACCATGCCTCGCAACCCTTGATGTTTTATGCAGTGGAGTGCATGATACCCACAGTTTACGATTGGAGTACTGTGCTGTTGAGTAACATGAAGCAACAGCTCAGCGACTGCAATATGGGTAGGGTACGAAACTTCTGTTTCAATAGTATACTGAGCACATTCTTCTGTGAGCATGTTCTGGGACTGAGCGCTACAGTTGATGTTCCTCTTCACAGGGTTCGAGATCCAGCCCAACGACGTTGGGCAGATGCGATGTGCAAACTAGGTGGAGGTAGGGTGTCCAACCCCTATCCAGCTGATTTCTTTCCATGGTGGCGGCGACAGATAGTTGCAATCGATGATTACCCCTATGCAGGGATAGATTTTCGGGGAGATATTGACATGCCTCTACCACCAGGATCAACATACAGTGACATTGGTAATGAATCCCAAACCCCTTTTTAAGTTTTGTGAATTATTTAATTTTTTTGTGTTTTTTGATATATATAGACTCAAAAGACATGTTTTTTCATGACAACACATAGTGACATCCTGTCATATGTATGCAGATGTAGAACCACGATGGCCTGACGGTTTCCCTCATCATAGACAGAGGGGAAGAGGAGATGACATTATGGGTGTGGATGCAAAGTGGATGCTCCAAAGCATTCATACCAACTTTATGCAGCTGACACATAAGGTACCCATGGAGAAAGTCGAGGACTTGCCTGATGCCATGCAGCGTCAGGTGGTGGGTGTGCCATGAGCATGGGTGCGGTTGTTTCTATGGCTATCTAGAGTCGTGGTGACATTCCATGATCAGAACCCCCCTCCTCCTCCCCAGGCTTAGATACCTAGGAGTGATACATTTTGTACTACCGTGTATTGATATTTTGGTGGCTCAGAAGCCCCATTTCTGTATTATGACACTTATGTATTATCACATTTTGGATGTTTGATGAAAATATTTTATGTTTATCGATTTATTTATTTACATGTTTAAAAATGTATGTTTGTGATGAGCTTATTGTCTATGAAACAAATTCCAATCTAACACATAGTTAGCATATGAGTCAGCAACTTGATTATAAATTCTTGGAAAATGTATGTATGTTATGTTGTCAAAATGTCGTTCTAACAATCTAACACGTAAGAATATTTGAAATAATGTTGGATCCCTAACATGATACAAGCCATTAAGCTGTGACACTACTAACTATGAATCAAGACGTACCTCAAGAGAGAGAATGCCATGTGAAATGGAATCCCGTAGAAGCTCGATAACGGCACTATATTTAGGAACATTGTTTGAAGAGGGCCATAAACATATGCCTCTTGAAGACAATACTTGACCCGTAGGAGTATAAATCACCCAAGCAGGAGAGGTTGAGTGTTGAGTGTGATGACTAGCACCTTTTGCAAATCCTATATAGATGGAAGACTCCATTGACATCTACCATAAGAAACGAAAGCTAATCAACAAAACCGACCACCATAAGAAAAACCTAACTATGCAAAACACTATACAATAATATACAATAGTCATCCCTGGCTAAGGATCATGCATAGTACTTTTTAAGATAGAGCCCATTTCTAAGCTCCACCGAGGCTGTCCCCTCATAATCTACTAGCTCATATGTGCCCTTCTCTAACACATGTTTAACAACGTAAGGACCATGCCACATGGGGTTAAAATTTCCTACCCCCAAGGGTTATTTAGCTTGATCCCACAAAAGGACCAAATCTCCTTCACTAAACCTCCTTGGACGGACATATTTATCATACTAGACCTTAACGCGATGTTTATTCACTTCTAGAGCCACCAAGGCATCTCAGCGCTGCTCATCAAGCTGCTCTAAGTGGACCAAATGTTCCTCCAATGGGGAAGTGTCTGGTAAGAGCTCTATGGCTATCTTCAAAGAAGGGATTTTGCACTCAACCAGTAATACAGACTCCACTCCATGTACAAGTTGATATGCAAAAAAACCGGTGGCAGTCTTAACCACAGTCCTATAATCCCACAAAGTAGGATATAACATGATATGCCAATTGGTATTGCTTTGTGCGATGGTTTGTTGGAGAATGGACTTAAGTGATTTGTTCACTTCTTCAACATGTCCATTCACTTGAGGGTAATAAGAAGAGGAATGCTCATGCTTATACCCTAACTTCGAGGCCAACTCTTCCATCATCCGATTCTGAAAGCCCCTACCATGGTCAGTGACAAGCTCTTTCGGAATACTGAACTGAGTAATGATCTGGTTGAATACGAAATGTGCGGCTGTCTCACCATCATATTTAACCATGGGCATAGCCTTAGCCCATTTCATGAAATAGTCAACAGCCACTATAATATGATGATGCCCCCTAGCTGATTGCAATCCATGAAATCAAGCCCAAACTTAGTGAAGCGACCGGCGGTGATAATTGGATGTAATGGGGCAGGACGTGAGCGCATATTGCATGCAAACACCTAGCAAGGGTGGCACTTCTTGACCACATTAACACAATCTTTAAAGATCAACAGCGAGAAATAACCCGCTCTCAAGATTTTTTGGGCTGTAGAAAGCCCAGATAAATGACCACCACATGCCCCTTCGTGGTGATCATTTATCACAAGCTCAGCCTCCTCATGAGTTAAACAATGACGTAAAATGGAATCTACCCCATAGCGGTATAATGTGTTGTCCACTATGAGGTAATTCCTGGATACATGACGTAACCGTCGTCGTTCATCCCGTGAAAGGTTAGTAGGGACCTTCAATGTTTGTAAATATACGATAATATCCCCATACAATGGATCCAAAGTTGAGATCAGGAAAATATGCTCATCGACAAACGTATCTTCACAAACTTCCTCCTCCTCCTCGCTTGGGAAATCAGATATAAGCTCCGCAAAAATCAACAATTTTTTTGATTTTGCCGAAACAAACTCGAGATCGAATTCTTGCAAAATGAAAATCCACTTATTATACTTTCCCCTGATTATCCTTCTAGTGAGGACAAACTGAAATGGATTGACATGGGCTACCACCAAGGCCTGGTGAAGGAGAATATAATGTCTCAATATTTGAACAGCATGAACGATAGCTAAGGCAAGTTTCTCCACATGGGACTAATGGATTTCCACATCTATAAGGTTTCAGCTCAAATAATATATGACATGCTCCTGGAGCTCCTCATCCTCCTGAACCAAAACCATACCAATCGTCTCCATGGACATGGCCACATAAAGTAAAAAGTCACGTCCATAGTCGGGTGGACTAATCACCGGGACCGATGCTAAGGCTTGCTTAAGCGCATCAAAGGACTCCTGGGCTCGCTCATCCCAGCAAAAGGTAGTGCCCTTCTTTAAAAGATGCATAAATCCTCTAGTCAAATTGGCAAAGTTAACGATGAATCTTCGCAAGAAATTTTCCATGCCTTGCAAACATTGAAGATGTCTAATGTTTCTCAGGGGAGACAATTGAAGTATTGCCTCAACCTTTAAAGGGTCGACTCTTATACCCTCCTTGGAGACAATGAACCCTAATAAGCAACCAGACTTCACACAAAAGAGGCATTTATGAGGATTTAACCTAACCAAGTAATGGAGGCACCTTTCAAATACTATTCTCAAATGATAGGAATGACGCATCCTCTGACGAGAATGGGCAGCAAGGTCATTCAAAAAGACTTCAATAATCAATTTGAGATCATGGAAGATCAAGGTCATAGCCCGCTGAAAAGTGGCTTTAGCGTTTTTAAGGCTTAAAGGCATCTTCCGATATGCAAAGGTACCCCAAGGACAAATAAATGCAGTTTTATGTTGGTCCTCGGGTTTGATCTGTATACGATTGTATCTAGAAAAGCCGTCCATAAAGGAAAATACCTCGCTTCCTGCACACTCATCTAAAATTTGATCAATAAATGGTGTGAGAAAATTATCCTTAGGACAAGCACGATTCAATTCATGGAAATCAGTGCATATACGGATCGTTCCCTATTTCTTATCAATCAGAACAGGATTTGAAAACCACTCTGTCAAGGGAATGGGATAGATAAAACCGGCATTCAACAGTTTTTCTATGTCAGCCTTAATCACGGGTGCTTTTCTTGGATTCACCGCACGCAAGCGTTGTCGAACAGGCTTAGCATTGGGATAAGTTTTGATCTCATGTTCAACAATGCGAGGGTTGATACCTAGCATTTCCTCGTATGACCAAGAAAATACATCACAAAACTCTTTGAACAGCTCAATATACTCTTGAATCTTAGCATGGGAACATTTTTCCCCAATATAGACATTCTCAATCTTGCCAGGATCACGAGAGATATTTATAGGAATGGTAGGAGATATATTCACCATGTTTCCATCATCCATCGGACCGGGAGAGCTTAATGGAACCACGGGACTACCAATTCTCCCACTAAGAATCTCCCTAAAGTCTTCACACTCCAAATGGTCAAGCTCAGGAAGAAAGTAAGATCTATGATGCAACTCTTCCCAAGGTGGCTCAACCCTAGACATAGCCTCAATAATAGCTTCATCTAATGGAAAAACACTATCAAGGAAGCCATGTGCATGAGAAGACTCAAATGCCCATGTAGGTAGCACATATGGGTCCTCCTCCTCTGTCGATAAAGAGAAAGGACTAGGTTCTGCAACACATTCAAGGTTCATTTGATATGCTATCATTGCTGCAGGCAACAGCACGTCCATTCTGATAGGCTCACACAAAGCACTCAGTGTAGGAAGAATCCAAGGATCTTCCATATGGGTAGTGTGAAAAGACACCAAAGGTAATGACGATGAAGCCTCACCATAATTAGACCCAATCATAAGAACAGGTGTAGGACAACTAAAGGATCCCATAAGGGATGGATACATGCCAACACCCACACTCCCAGTTGCTGGCTGAGAGTGCTCGACAATTAGGACAGAAGCTTCCAAAGATGCGGTAACACATGGATTCTTGAATGACATTTGATCAATCATAACTATCTTCCCATTAAACGTAAATCATACAACTTGAAATAGAGAAGAAGATACATCTTGCATACTATACATCGAATTCCTACCCAGTAACAGATTGTAATCAAGGGGTGCATCAACCACCTCGACCTCAATCACGACGGTCTTCCCTCCCAAACGGACCTTAAGAGAAGGAAGAATGTCATGTGGCCGAAACGATATACCATCAAAAGCAGTCAACATTGTAGCAGATTTAGACAACTCGGGGGAACCCAAACCCTTCCAACACGCCAAAGACATCATGGAAGCAGCAGCGCCTTCGTCAATCACAGTGCGTTTAACGGTCATGTTAAGACATTCTACATGAATCAAGAGAGACACATAATAAGGGAAGTGAGGCTGTAGTCCCGCGGTTTCAAATTTAATGATAGAGGAAGAGTTATCATCGTTAACACCAAGAGTAGAAAGCAAATCCTTCCTTTGCGAAGGACAACTCTGAAGTACTTTGAGTATAGACATCGCACAAGGAGTGTGGCCCAAATCCTCGACAACAGAATAGTTCTGGGTGGCCCAAGAATTAGGATTGTGCCTCGAACTCTTAAGGAATCCCTTAGGAATGCGAGGTGCAACTTCAAGTTTATCCATAGGTTTTTCAATATGCAAAGGACTCTCAGGTGGAGCAGGTTCCTTTCCAAGTTCTTGTTGTGACGAACCATAGTCCTTCACACGAGTCACAACCTTAGTAGCATGCACCATATTGATGCAACCATGACCACTACTAGCTTCTGGTGGATCTTGATCTCCACTAGACTGATCATGGATCCTCAAGTTCATGTTTTGATTATGGGTTAAAGGTTTGGTTAGCACAACTGGGCCCTGCACTATGAACCTCAAGGCTTCTTCTATCCGAGGGCACAAATGAGTGAGGTAGTCATCCTTACACAACTTGCAAGGAAACTTAACCTTATGTTTAGGCTGCTTGTCCCCCCTAGCATTTCGGGCATTCTTGTCATTGGAATTGGCATTTTCATTCCTATTCCCACCCTTATGATTGTTTTTACCGTTCTTCTTATTCCTTCCGAGTTGTTGGTTACCTTTCTGGTCCGACGATTACACTGACAGCACATTCACCATTTGGGTGGGTTGAGACAAAGCCGTGGCTTGTCCCGAGGCAGATTGGTTGATAGACAATTGACTAACCTGTTTCACAACTGAATCTACAAGTTTGGTACTCGTACAACCAACAATGCCATCGGCATGTGGTCAAGGTTTGACCTTAGGGTCGAAACTAGAATGTGAAGCATTAGGAATGATCTCATATAACAAACCAGATTGAGCATAAATCAAATCCAATTCCTACACCCTAAAGATGGCTTGTTCCTCGTTCTAAACTCTGAATGTAGAAACATCCTTCGCTATATAAGGTAGTAACAATTTAAGGAACCACTCAAGGAGAAACTCCAGCAGTATGAAGGCTTTAATCAATCTCTTCTATCTACGCCACTCTTGGATATGGTCTGAGATATGCGTGGATTTATCTTGCCGAAATGTCGACAAGAGTTACGTACCAATGTCGTAACGCACTGGTAGTTGGAAGTGGTTGAGAAAAGTCATAGCTAGGTCATCGAACAAATTGAATGCCCCCCTAGGTAGCTCTATATACCATTTCGTTGTAGGCCCAGTGAGGGTGCGTTGAAACAACCTTAAACGGATCGAATCTTCATGTAAGGAATTAGAAGAGAACCAAAGGTGAAATGTAGTAACATGTTCACTAGGATATTCTCCTGGTTTGCCCTCAAATTTGGGAATGTCCGAGGGAAGCTTAGTAGGGACAGCCGACCAAGCCGGGTCATAAGATATGGGATCGTTCGTTAGTCTCGATAAGTCAGGCAAATTTAACTTTGCAAGGAAAGGGTGCCTAGGTTGAGCAGGTCAATGAAACACTCCCTGATAATTTTGGTTCACATAGGACTGATTACCATAACCACCATGGCCATGGCCATAGTATCCTCCTCCCGTTTGACTTATGTAGGGTGGCATGGAAACACCATAATGTGGTGTATATTGACAATTTGGGGGCACAAAGCCATTATTCGTAGAGTAAGCGGGTTGTTGATACCCACACCCATAAGGTGAATAAATCTGTGCATACTATGGTCCATAATATGGTCCATGAGATGTCCCATGAGATGTCCCATGAGAAACTCCATAAGTAGGAATATGACCTCCAAAAGTAGGAATATGACCTCCAGAAGTAGGAATACAACCTCTCGAGACAACAGGAGGTACTTGACTCTGAGACATGACTACGTGAGTAGCAAAAGTACGAACATGACTCATAGCAGCATTCTGGCCTGAAGGACCACATGAATGAGGGGGGGGAATACCATTCAAAGAACTAGGAATAGAGGATGAATGGACATGTGAAACGATGTAAGTGGTATTCCCTACAGTCACTCCTCTTGGTTCTGGTATCTAAATAGGACTACTAACACCAAGTCTAGGACGAACATGGGATGTGACCTCCACCACCGGGATGGAGGGTACAATGTGACTCGTGTTCCCAAACCTTTCCACATGGAAATGACTAGGAATGTCCCTAGGCATAGTGTTAGGTTCAAACTCTGACTCGGAATGATGTACCAAATCATGTGCAGGAATACCAAACATGTCATAAGTAGTGCTCGCAAGTTCATGACAAGTCTCTTCACCCAGAAACAAATACCGGTGACCTATGAATGAGGGATCATACCCAGAGTGTGTAGGTATATCAGGTGAAGGATCACATTTAGGAGTAGGATCTTCCTCCCCAACCTTGTGAGGTGGAGAAGGCAACTCAGGAATTTCATCTTCATGATCTCCCATCATGTGTGAATTAATGTGAAAAGTAGTCCTCTTAGACTATCTATTTCTCTCTCCCAAAGGAGGAGGAGATGTAGAAGAAGGAAGTCCTGCTAAACGACGAGAACGACAAAGTGTCGCACCCGAATCCACAATGACTCAAAAAATGAAAAAGACTCTTCTAATTACGTAAACCCTAAGCAAGTTAGTGTGCATAGAGCATACACCTATATAATCTAAAACCAATCACAAGCAAACGAGGGTAGGATATGTGAGCTCTCGAATGAAGCAAGTATGTCTCGCCTAGGAGAGGCTTGAGACTCCCATACACAACAAGCGGAGGTTTGTAACCAATTATTGTGGCCCTCAGCTTCAACGCATATAGCAACTGTGTTGTCTGACCCCAACTTGGAAAGGACACCTGCAGAATAACCCCTGCAAAGTACCCCCTCGATAACCTAGGTATGGAAACTAAGTTCACCTCAATATAATCAATGCTCAAGCGAATAGTCGCAGGCAGGATTGACTGTATGGGTAGGGTAGCAAAGCCCGAAACTCTCGAAAGAGCCCCCAGATACGAACACAATCCTAGAAATATCTCCGGTGCTACTCAGTTATGACTAGGGGTCATCCAAATCAATAACCGCTCACACTGCCTTGTGCTTAACTCCCTTGTAAGAGGAGGATCCTGAGAAACACTAATTATACCAAGAAATTTCACACTCTCACCTGGACAGACACATACATGTTGTTGATTAGTGGTCTTGGAGAATTTACTCACAATGAACTATTCCAAGACCCTAAAACCTAATCTTGTTGGTGTACCCTATCAAAGAAAATAGTGTAATCCATTTTAATTAAGCGTTGATTTTATTTTGATTTATTGCTCAAAAAAGGTAGATGATCGTGCAACCAATGGTGTTATGATGCAACATGAAGCAAAATGCACACCTAACAATCAATGCAAATGCATTGTGTCGAATGAAAAACAGGGCATGCTACTACATGAAATGCAAAATTTTCTTCAAATGAAAAATGCAATCATTCCTATATGAAATCCTGACTAATACTTCTTTAAGCAAACCTAGTGAAAGTACCATGCAAAATGCAACGTGCAATGATGCATAATGATGTAAAAGAAGAAAATATTTTTGGATTTTTTGAATAAAAATGAGATAATAAAACAAAAGAATGACTCTACCACCCTAGACTCTGCAAGCACAATCAAACAACACTCATGCAAAGCACTAAGGTAAAAGAGACCTAATGCACTAATCCCAAAACAAAAAATAAAAAATGCAATGACAAGAACATTCTTTAAAAAAATTACCTTAAAAGGTGTCTCTGGTCAGAAACAGAGGTGTATACAGACTCTAGAAGCATCAAAGGAGATTTCGAAATCATCGAAATTCACCCAGTAATACTCAATCTTCCTCTAAAAGGAAAAACTCAGGGCATACATGACTGTGTGCAGAAAACCCGCGTATGTACATGGATATCTCAGTCAAAACCGCGTGTACACGTGACTGTGAGGCAAAAACTCGTGTACAGAAAAAAATGAGATAAAAATGAAGGAAACATATAAGCTGAGAGAAAATTCACACCTATCAGAAACTACCAAGAAAACATGCCCCCAGACCCGACTTAGAAACAGAGAAATCAGAGCAATTCAAGAACATTGAATGCCAATAAAAACCCCCAAAGGACAATTACTAGGAACTCCCCAGTCGAGTCGCCAATTCTGTTACGGAGAGAGATTCCTATGGCTTGGGGTACCACAACAGACAGCTTGACTCCAGAAATCAATCCTTTCCTATATGCAAGAGAAACCAAATATCTAACACTAAATGATCTCGATTCGTACCTTATTCCGGACGGTTGATGTAGATCCCCATTGAGCTTTCCAACTCCAAATTGAATTGATAAATTGCTTCCTCAACATTCAATAAAAAAGACAAGCATCCTATATATAATTGTGTTAGACCTACTCTAGCATATACAATCAATAACATATAAGCATTTAAAAGCATCCATGGATCATATACTCATTTAAACACACATTATTGTACAAGAAAAGATATTTCTATTAATATGAAATAGAGATTACAATAGTGACAACCTCTGTTGCCATGTCTGCGAATTGGAGAAATTGAGTCCCCCACTTGGGCCTCCACCACTTCAATCCTCCATCTCTCGATAGCAAGCTCACAAGCAAAAGGCAAGCTTGGGAAGAACAAAAAAGTGCTCCAAGGGACAAAGGGATGCAAACTCAAGTATAAGCTCCGACAACAACGGACTATAGTTTTCTTGCTCTTCAATTCCTCTCCTTCAATGTATCCAAAGGGTTCCTTTTATAGCTCTTCAATGGGGTAATGAAAGGTCAAATCCGAGTGATCTCAAGGCATATGGAAGGCCAGGAGACAAGTGAGTCGGATCCACATCAAGGAAAACTACAAAATAATTTGGCCTTTTGCACACATCCTGATGTACGTGGTTTTAAGGGTCAAATCCATGTATATACGTGAGAAAGGGATTAAAAGTCACGTATGGAAATTATTGCATGTTTTTAGGGATGATATTGGAAACATCAAAGGTAAAAAAATGGTCCATGGGGTCTAAACAGTCTACAGAGGGACAGGGAAGGCCATAAAAGTGTCATTCACCATGTGGGGTAAAATCAGTTGTAACACCATGAGAAATAGTTAGAACTTGTAAGTATAATATGACAAGGGGCATCCATACTGTAAAATAATGGCTGAAAGAATAGAAACTAACTGTCTAGACGCAAAGAGCTTGAAAAAACGAAAAACAAAAACAAAAAAACTTGTTCTACACAATGGGGTTAGATCTTGGTTAGATTACACAGAAATTCTACGTTTTCAAGTTCTCTCATTGTTTCTGATTTATTGTGATTGCACAAGGTGCACGGCAAAGAGCATACATAGTCGAGAAGATAAGAAAAAAACTTTCCCTTACTATTTCTGATTCACTGCGATCGTGCAAGGTGCACGGCAAAGAGCATACGCAGCCAGGGAAGGAAACAATCTGAGACTAAAATAGTAAAGATATAATAATAAAACTGATAAAATATGAGAGATTTAAAACTAAATAAAACAAATCCGTCACTGTAACATTATACCTTTAGATTTGCTGAAATGGGTGTTTCTGGAAAAAATGGAAATAGTTTTTGATGAAACGAAAACTTTTTCCCAATGGAAACGGTGCTTTGGACACAATGGAACAGCTCCCATAGGCCACAAATGCATAGAAAATCAAGAACCAGAAACCCTTTCAAAGTTTCGGCAACACCGGTTCCAGATCTTGATCAAAACCGAAAGCGGCTCTTCATAAATGCTCTGATACCATGTTCGGGTACACAGGGTACTCCCAAAATACTGAACACTTTGAGCAACTGCTTCACACAAATAGATCACAGATCAACACACCGATGTTTGTCACATGGTTAAAACGATCAAGAAGGAAACAGTCCATGGCCCCAACGAAATAGCTACTTGGAGAAATTTATTATGCAAAATAAAGAAAGTTACATGAGCTTCTCATAATCGATCAACTAGCCAAGGACCCTCTGTGCTCTTTAAATAGAGATCATAGACCAATCGGGTGTTAAGCCACGGATCAATGGTAGGTATGATCTAAGAGAAGTTGAACCGTCAGATCACTCTATGTCTAGAACATATCGTGACCATCGGATTAGAATATTTACAAATGCATACTAAAGAAACACACTTTTACCTAACAGATATATTACACAAGTTGATCTTAACTAACTCCTAAGTATCTAAATATCCTAACAAAACAAATGCAATATTTGGAAGATACCACTCTTTTATTGGACAATAAAAATATTCAAGTGGTTGAACTGACACAATCTTTGGTCGATCCCATTCTTCCCTTAGAGAGTGGCAAAATTCAAGTGGTTGAACTCATGCAATATTTAGTCATCCCAAAACTTACTGTTATCTCTAGGATTTTTCACTTGTTTATTTTTAAATTTTTGATTATCCTTGGTTTTTATTGTTTTAATTTTGCTGTGTTTTATATTTTATGTTTGATTGCTCACCATTAGGGTTCCTTTTGTTTCCTAAAATCATCAAACTGTTCATTCATTAACTATGAGCCCAGGTATGTGCAAAGGAGTATATGTTATATGGTGAATTCTCACTGGCAGCATTGGTCCAAATTGGTAGCATATTGAATTTTAATGACAGAATTTCCAAATGGTATTTTATTGAAAAGTTTATCATTTATATCATGGTATATCAAATGAAAATATGCGCCTGAGAACACATTTTTAGAGAAAAATGGTACCCCTGTTTCAACTGAATGGAAGGCTGTCCCAGACATTTGGAAGACAGCAGCAGAACAATATGGAGATCGAACTGCTTTGATTGACCCACATCATGATCCACCGTCCCAGATGACTTACAAACAGCTTGAACAGAAATTTTGGATATTGTAGAAGGGTTACGTGCTGTTGGAAGGGTTCCAGATCATCAATGGAGGAGATTTTGCAAATATATATTCATTCTGACAGTGTTGCACTTGTTGTTGACAATCCAACTCTATTCAATAAGCTCGTGGCAAGGTTCAATTCATCTGCAACCTTAAAATTTCATGGGGTTATTGGTGTTTGTCATCGTGATATAAAACCGCTTGAAATCTCCTGGTGAATCCACACTCACATCAGTTAAAGCTTTGTGATTTCGGCAGTGCCAAAGTGTTAGTGAAAGGGGAACCAAATATATCATACATATGTTCTCAGTACTACAGAGCTACAGAGTATACTACTGCAATTGACATATGGTCATTAGGTTGTGTCCTAGCCGAACTCTTACTATCACAGGCTTTGTTTCTAGGAGAAAGTGGTGTTGATCAGCTGCTGGAGATTATTAAGGTTCTGGGGACACCAAATCGAGAGGAGACCAAGTGCATGAATCCAAATTACACAGAGTTTAAATTTCCTCAAATCAAAGCACATCCTTAGCATAAGGTATTTCATAAAGGAATGCCACTAGAGGCAGTGGATCTTGTTTCAAGACTCCCCAAATCTGCAGGAATGTATTAAAGGCAATGGGGAGGCCTCAAGAGGCGATAATATGCTATCAACGTGCCATTCAACTAAGGCCTGACTATGCAATTGCTTATGGGAATCTAGCAAGCGTGTACTATGAACAAGGCCAAATGGATTTGGCGATAATGCATTACAAACAAGCTATAATTCTGGATTCAACATTTGTGGAGGCTTACAACAATTTGGGAAATGCTCTGAAAGATTCTGGATGAGTGGAAGAAGCAATTGCATGTTATCAGTCTTGTCTTCATCTTCAATCAAATCATCCACAAGCTCTCACTAATCTTGGAAACATTTACATGGAGTGGAATATGATCAGTGCAGCTGCCAATTTTTATAAAGCAACCCTAGCTGTAACAACAGGGGCATTATGGGGAAGCCATTGCTTGCTATAATGAAGTTTTACGGAGAGATCCAATGGCGGCTGATGGTCTTGTAAACAGAGGAAACATTCTCAAAGAGATCGGTTGTGTTAGTGAAGCAATTCAGGATTATATACGAGCTGTTACTCTTTGGTCTCAGTTGATAGATCTGCCGTTTTCATTGTATTCAACTTTTTTTCATCGAGGCTCGGCATGGATTCAATAAACAAACTATTTGGCTTTTCCTCAAAGATATGGTTGTGGGTCTGGGCCTCTCGGTTTTACTTGGGCCACCGAATGTTGCAGCAAATAGTTTGGCTTATTTATTGAGTTTTTAGACAGAGTGGAATTGAAATACTTAATCCCTTGAAAGGAATTCTTGTAATAAGATTATTTTCAATTCCACTAGTCGACTCAAGAGCACAACAAACTGACAAAGTGGTGTCCAGATGTGAATGTATCCAAGTGTAAGGAGCCGAGACAGGCATTTGCGATGGAGAAGATCGTATTCACAAGAGTTAAGGGTTTTAATTAGTTCAAAGATCACAAAGACATTACGCTTGCGCTTGGGCAGGCAATGTCCACGACATCAATGGAGCAATTATATCCCATGGACAACACATTCAACGAACAAATGGCAGAGTATTGGTCAAATATCATTCCTGGAGGTGGGCATCTAAAGACCAAAAACAGAGGATAGAGCTTATCGTTTCCAGATTATCTGGGATTAGTTAACATCTTCGTAGCAGCAAAGAGCATTTAAATGGATAGGTGGCAGAACATTTCTAGGCATAAAAGCCAAGTGTGAAGTGCAAACCAAGCCACATGGAAGGGAAGCTTACGGGGAATGAAATTTGCGATTTTCCTAACAATTAGTCAAAGCTTTGAGTTCCCAGATGGCAAGGGCGTCGAAGCAAATAGTTCCTAAGAATTTCATCGATATCTTTGGCATCATTTTAGCATTAAAAACAGAATACAAAGTATTTTGTGAACTTATTCAGGTTGGTTCCAGAAACTTCTACATTGAGTCCCAGATCCTGGTATAGACTCAAACACATCCACGATCATCTACAACTATTTCAGACTTATTTCCTAGAATCAAATTAGGTCCTAAATTCTCAGAATATTAAGCTGTTCCAGCTCATCTTATTGTTATTTTTAGCAATGGAATTTTTTGTAATCGAGCTCACCCAGGAGGATTGGAGCTCAATAAAATAAAAACTCTATATATTGTAATAGGGAGGTCCCAGCCAGAGGCTCGAGAGCAGAGGTCTCGAGAAGGGGACTGCAGGTGTTGGCAGTTTTGGGGAGGATGCTAGATGATTGTAAACAGCTCTGTATAGCATAAATTCTTTGCAGCTTCAACCACGTTCTAGCTTTGAATGAAATATAATGATGATTTGTTTCTGTACTACATAAGTTGTTTCTTTGGTAATTCTTTTACATATATGGTCATTCACAATCCATTATTGTAATTCTTATCTGAAGAAACAGTTATCTTTAATACTCATACACAGTCACAGTTTCACTTTATGTTATCAGGATCATAGAATCCTTTTTATTGAATGTTGTTCTGTATGTTTATGTTATATGATCTGTATGATTTTTCTTGCAGCCATCACCGTTTTACCAGCCTGTCATACACTCTGCTTTTCTTGTGAATACTTGTATCCAATTCTCTGTGACATATACCAGCTGTATATATCTGTGATATTATGATCTCATACCTGAAAACTGTACAAACATATGATATCAGCCTAATACCCTATAGTACTGTGAGAATATATCAGTTACCAGCTTTTATTGTGAGTTTGATTTCATTTGATTTAATTGTTTTCAAACTAATATTTCCTTAAGCTTGGATCCCGTAGTCTAGGTCCAACTTTAGGGATAACACTTACTTTGCAGAGTGATGTGGATCAAGTCTTATTCAGTTCCTGTTTAAAACTTTCTAGACAAGGGAGCACTCCATTCACTTGAAATGAGACCCCGCCAATATATATGATTGTTTCCTTTGATCAGAATAGTCTAAATGGGAATCTCCTTCCTTCATCTACACCCTTTCAAACAAGGGTTTAGGTTTAAGACTAGGAGTTTTTTCAATGTAGCATAGATGAAGAAGAATCTTTTAGTATCTTATTTTTGTATGCTTGGAGAGGTGTGGCTCTCTCAACATTATGTGGATTTTATTGATCAACCGTTCGATTTTTGTAGAAAAGCTAGTAAGCTTTTGGTGTTTCTCCCTTAGTTTCCTCTTACATTCGGTGGAAAAACTATATTAGTAAATTTTATTTTTACAGAGGGACCATTGGATTTAAATTTGCTCCTTGGGCATGATTATGTGTATACTATGAAAACTATGATGTCTACATTTTTTCATGTGATGCATTTTCTTCACAACAAAAGTATTTTCACTATTGATCATCTTGGATTTATTGATCCTCCTCATGTATTGACTTTAGACCAAGTATCTCCTTTATATGTTCCTATTGTTTTAGTAGACAATATTTTGTCATGGGTGAATTACGTGTCCTCATATCCCTTGTGTCTAAATGCTTCTAAGAGCAAGAAATTTCATTCATGTTCACTAGATTCTTGGGACTTGGTTCCAACAATAGACCGGGTAATTAATCCAATGGGGGAATTGGAGCATGTTCCCCACCATGTTAGTCCAAGTTAATTTTATAACATGCTTTCTTTCTATAATGAAATCCTTTCCTTACATGAATCACTCCTAGAGGTTATGATTGCGTCTATATTTCCTTTAGATATTTATGTCGTTACCAAATATCATCATCATGGATTGGAATTAGTTGCAATCAAATTCAGTCCCAATTCTCCTTTTTAGCATGGTCTCACTATTTTTGGATCCTTAGAAAATGCCATTTTTTAGTCTTTGTACTTCACCATTGAGATACAAGTTTATGTTCCTAATGATTTTGATTCTTCTAATAGATTCATCAACTTAGGTAATTATGGCTATGTTCCTATGGACTCCATTGTTGCTTCTAGTTGTGATCTTCCTCATGGGTTTGATATTATTAGTTATAGGTCATCAAGCCTTGGTGCTCTTGAGTTTCTGTTGATAAACTCTTCATTGGTAATAAATATTGTTGAAGACATTGAATTTTAAAGTATCTCGACCAAAGTGACTCATATCAGATATTTGTTTTCACATTTTATAGATATGATCATGGAATTTGTGTTTCTTAGATACATGATTTTAAACTGGATTCATGGTTGTTTCTGGATCATTCTTTGCATCTTTCTCAATCTGTTCAAGTATATTAAGAAAATTTCATACAAATTTAGGCCTTCCCCTCTATTATGATGCATTTGAACCTTCTTCCACCCAAATTTTCCGTAAGGTTAAGCCCATTATATATTGGTGCATTATCCATATCTATATGTAGTCTACACAAGTCTAGTAGAAGAACCTACCTGATATGGGACACCATAATCCATTTTTCCATGTTAGTGCCCATGCCAACTTTTTCTCATAGGCTTGGGAGATTTTTTAGTTTTACCATGACTTTGAGAACAAACCACATGAATCCCTTTCTCATCAATTTATGGCCATTCCTCATAAGGTTCTCATTTTTGTTCATTATGCATTTCCCTTTGCTCACTGCTACTTGCAAATCTATGCCTAAGAATTCGCTATAGATTCCATATTGCCATTTCATTCATCAATTTTCTTGTCACTTGCATCCATTGCATTTTCATTATAGACTATATCCATGGAATAAACATGATATTTAGTGTCCACCTCTTGTCTAGCACCTTTTTTCAATTTTTTTTTGTATATGCATGTTCCATGTGCTTGAAACATAGTTCCATGCCTTGCAACAGTAGTTTCCTCCACTGTATTATAACATTATTTTAATATTTTTCAAGATTTATAATATGATAAAGACAAAAAATCAAATTTAAAAAAAAAAGAGAGAGCGAGGGGGGGGGGGGAATCTTAAGATTCTATTGGTAGAAATTCATGTCACCCTTGAACAAAGTACTATTTTTTAGTCTTCTCAACAAATTGGGTCTCAATATGGCCTTATGAATTGAAGCATGATCCCATTGTTTTTACTCCTCCAATTGGTTACTCTTCCAATCGCATAGAGAACCTATTAAATATATCATCCGTTACAAATTTATATCGTTGTTCCCTTTGTGTAAAATTGATTCCCAAGTAACTATTGTAACGTGCTTAGTGTTGAGGTTTGTATTAGCCTCTGTCAGATATTCCTCAATTTCCTTGACCTTTCATGTTTACCATTCCCTAGTGTCAAGTTGTTCTCAACATATTTCTTCAAAGATAATGTTTTTACTCATGCTAGTGTGGAATGTTCCTTTTGACTTTTCACTAGAGGGTCATGTGTCATCGATGATGACTCATTTTCTCTAACATATTGATTTAGAGTACTAGAACTCTAGATTTTATTGGTTTGGCATATGAGTTAAGGGACCATTGGACATTTGGAACTTCCTTGTCGCATGAATATTTCAAGGATGTAGGATAATCAAGTAGGGCATATGCAAGTTCATGATGAACTACTCTCAAAGGAAAAGGCCCACATTATTGGATATTTAAAGTTGGTGGTCAAGAAATCCATTATATGCAATGGAATTAGGATTGAATTCCATTTATATTAACTCAAATTTAAGGTTTTGTGATATTTATTTGTTGATTTGATTAATTTGATTGATGTATTCATAGAAAAATTGAAAGAAAGCATATCGTAGCAAAATCGTAGCAAAATCAATCATTTTTTCCCTTGCAATCCTCTTTCATATTTAGAATCCCCGGTACATACATCAACATAGCATAGCCACTATTCGGAGTGTATTACTAGAACACGTATGGCAAGGAGGCAAAGATTATTTGAAAGGAAACCATCGATAAGATGGATTTTTCTAGAAGCATGTAGATGTCAGAGATGGAGTGTAAGTTTGTGTTCTTAGATTGGAAGAAGCAATTTGAATTGAAGGATATGATCAAGGCATCGATAGAGATGTTGGGGAAGGGGAGATTTGGGAATTCTTACGAATTTTTTCTTGATGATGGTTGTGTTTTTTTTTTCAAGAGACTAAAGGATGTCAACCCTTCTTGGGGAGAAGGAATTAAATCAAAACATGGAACTAATTGGAAAATTGAGGCATCCCCACATAGGTAATCTTAGAGATAACTATTATGCAAAAGAGGAGAATCTTCTTGTTTACGATTTTCTTCCCAATGGGTGTTTGTATTCACTTATACACAAGTATCTAGTCTCAAATTAAGAACACAAAAAAAGATCTAACCTTTACCATAGAGAAGGTATTTTCTATTGATAGCCTCACTTATATATACATATTGATGGCACTTGAATTGGGTGGATAAATGAAAAGCAATTAAGATCAAATAAACCACGAGTGAGTTGCTCAATCAATAACTATACAAAGAAACTCAGTCCTCTTGATCTATTAGAAAATTTTGCTCAACTTTCAACCTGAAAACAAATGTAAGTATTTCATGCCATATACTTTTCTATTTTTGTTCCCACAAAACAATTCATAATAATAATAAAAACTTTACTAGAAGCATGTGTTTATGATAACTATTATTGATCAAATTTAGAAGCATATGTTTATGATAACTATTATTGATCAAATTAAGAAAAAGGTTATAGGAAACTTGTGAAGGAAAACACTTGAGAGTATTGAAGAAGAAGATAGTACATATGTGAAACTCGTAATATTTGTTGGGTATCTACACTAGGCGGTGTAGGTGGTGATGTAGTGAAATGAATTAGTTGTGCAGTGAGATCAATTGGTAAATCATTACCGGTGTCGTAAAGGAGGTGAGATCAATCCGTAAATAGAATTGTCAACGTGATACTCTTGATTCGACATAGATCATATCATTTATATTTATGCTCACTGTAGTATATGGTTTTAAATACAATAGTTTCAATGTTCTTCTATTATTATATAAGTGATTAACAACATCCAAACATTTTGAGAAATTAACTTTAGACTTCCATAACCACCAACATACGAAGGTCTAAGAAGGTTGAAGATGGATATGCACTTGCCAACAAGATTATGGTATAGATGCTAGTCTTTGCAAGCCAACACGAGGACTATATAGTCATTATTATATTAACCAATACAAGACTCCAATTTGATAACCAATGCCATGCAATATAATGAAATAGAATACTAAAAGGAAATTAAAAACAAATGTCTAATGTAAAAGTTTGGAAAAATAATTTATTTATTTTTTCAATGAATAAGCTAATAGGTAGTCAATGAAAATTGAACACAATATATACACTTCCTATTGACATATATAATAAGAAAAGATGATAAAGAAGAATGATATTTCAGTCGATAACATCGTGAGATAAGATATCTCACAAACACAGATCATAAAATAGAACTTCACAATTGAGGATTCATAGGAAACTGAATTTTTAGAAACCAAATGATAATTGGATTATACATAAAGATAAAATTTCAAATCAGGAAGTAATGAATGTTATATTTGGTAAAATACGATTGAGTGATCTTTAAACTGTTTATATTGTTTATACTTAACTTAATATTATTAACAATTTTTTTTATATTTTAGAATTATAGTACTAAGAAAAGGATTAATGGGAGGTGGAAAGTTTAATGTGGACTTGAATATAATTGTAAATCAATTGACATTTGGATTTGGGATTAAAAAAAACTCTTTGTGAATCTTATCACTAGTGTTATCTTATATGGAAGTGAAGTTTGAGGATGCAATATCTCTAGAGATTCATGGAGAAGAATAAATCAAGTCCAAAAGTGCTTCATAACATATTATATCAAAAATAAAGAAGATATATCATGTATGTGACCCATTGACAGCATGGCTATGGCTATGTACGTAATGTGCAAGAACAAAATAAATAACATGGGAGATGCTTCCTAAGATTGCTTCATACTCTAGTTAAAATATCTCTTTGTCTTAACTAGCATAAACTTTAAACAATTCCTAAAACACCTCAAGAGACAAAACAACTTGTTAGCTTTGTGACATTAAAAGGGTTGATGATGAAAATCAGTTTCTCATAAAATATCACAAATCTAGATTAGAGCACAATTTCAAAATATTTACTATAACACTAAACTTCATAAAATATTTATAGTAAAAATAAAATTCTTAAAACAATGGCAATTATTTACCTTTCTTAAAATCCAATAACCAACAACACCAAGTAAGATATGCCCACACTCTCCAAGAAAAAGGAATGTCACCTTGAGTCATTCCAGGAAAAGCCTTGCCTATGAAAGCCCACTAATGAAACATGAGAAGTAGTGGTCCATGTCAAGCCCACTAATGAAACATGAGAAGTATTGGTCCATGTCAAATTTCCAATAAACATCATCCTAACATTACATTAAACTCAAAGAATCATTCTTGAAATTACATTGAATTCCTCTCTATAAAAAAAATTAAAAAAAAAAGTAAAGTTGCAATATCTTTCATAAGCATGGATTCCTCTTTATATCAAGAAAAACTTGCAAGATCCTTTCTACGGATGACTGAAACGCATAGATAAAATTGAATTGATTCTATCTTTATAAAATATCAGAGAACATATACCATATATAATTCAAACCGAAAGAAGGTGATCTTATTCCGTGTGTAATTCGTCACCACGTTAGCGTAACCAGTACACTAATCCAAGCATAATATGTGTATATCAACTGGTCTTTAATATTCCACGTCATTGACACCTAATTGCTTCATAATTCGTGTTTTCAACGCATTCCAGAGGATATAAATGTTGCGGTATGGACTGATTCTTTCCTATTCTTACCCATTCTTTCCTATTCTCTCTATGATTCTTTCTTATCCTGTAGATGGCTGTTTCCTATCCTTTTTTAGGATCTGCAGCATGACTGTAGGATCGGCATCTCGATTGTAGGATCTGGAAATTGATCCATTGATGTATATGTACCTGTACAATTCATTGTAATAAAACATAATTATTTTTCTCTTCAACTCTGTTTTGAACTTGGTATCAGAGCCAAGAAGCTTAAATCACTAGTACTCTCCATTGAACCATGGCCGACTTAGATTCTAAAACATCTGGGACCAAATCTGTTCTCATTATTATTCAATCTGAAGGTTCGTCGTTCAATGCAAGGATTGTACTCGATGAAACAAACTATGATTTGTGGTCTCAAATCATGGAGATGCATATTGCTGAGAAGGAGAAACTCTCTTTCATTCGTGGTAATTTACAGTCACCTACCGAGAAGGATGATGGATATAAGAAGTGGTATGCAAACAATCAAAAGGTCAAGAGATGGCTGTTGATGTCTATGTCCCCAGAAATCATGAAGTGATATATTCTCTTACCCACCGCTCGAGATATTTGGAAAGCTCTTTCAAAAGCTTTTTATGATGGAGCAGATGAATTGCAGGTGTTTGTCTTGAATCAGAGGGCCTTATCTGCGAAACAAAATGGAAGAACACTCTCGGTGTATTATGGATAATTAACCGAGATCTTTTGTGAGTTGGATCTTCGTGATAAGGTGATTATGGAAAGTGAGAATGATGTTGAATCTTACCGAAAATCAGTTCAGTGACAAAGGGTGCATATTTTTCTTGCTGGATTAGATGGTGAATTCGAACAAATCTGTGGTGAAATTTTGAGAAAGAATCATATTCCCGAATTGGAAGCATGTTATGCTTTGGTCCGCCGTGAATCTGTTTGACTTGCAATGATGAATGGAGAATCAGAAAAATCTGAAGCTTCAGCCATGGTTACTCGAAATTGGTCTAATCAGAACGGATCTTCCCAAAGCCATCCTAAGAACACTGATGGTGCCGATAAATCCACCTACAAATGCACTCATTACAATCAAACTGATCATACCAAGAGCCATTGCTTTGAACTTGTGGGGTATCCAAGATGGTGGGATCATAGCCATGATTCACGAAAGAAGAATTCCAAGAGGACCTCTAGTGTTGCAGTTGTCGAAACAAAGACAGCAGATGGTGTTGCTGGTCAGATCTCGGCATTAGCAACAGTGGCAGGTAATGGTGGTAAGGTTTTAAATATTTCTACACTTGTTTCTAATAGTGCATGGATAATTGATTCCGGTGCTATGGATCATATGAAGTTTGATTCTACATAGGTCTCACCTCTTAAACCATCCGCACGAAAATTTGTTTCACTGCCAATGGCTCTTTGGTCCCAATTATTGGAGAAGGGTCTTTACCGCTCATTGATACTTTAAATCTAGATTCTATTTTAGTTGTTCCATATTTGGATTATAATCTGTTGTCAGTTTCCCAAATCACCACTACCTTACTTTGTATTGTAATTTTTTGGCCTGATTCTTGTGTGTTTAAGGACATCTGAACGAGGCAAACGATTGGTTGTGGTGTTAGGCGAGGAAAGCTGTATTACTTGGACTTAGTGTCAAAGAGTTCGGACAATTTACGTCAAGCTTTAACGATGGATGGCTCTGAGGGGGAGAAGAAGAAATCTGAAAACTGGTTATGGCATCAACATTTGGGGCATGCCTCCTTTGGTTACCTTAAGAAATTATTTCCTAGTTTATTTGTAAAATTTGATGTTTCTAGTCTCTGTTGTGATGTTTGTGAACTTGCAAAAATCCATCGTGCTTCGTTTCCATTAAGTTTGAATAAAAGTCCAATTCCTTTTATGATCATACATTCTGATGTTTGGGGTTCGTCCAAAGTTACTACCTTTGGTGGATCACGTTGGTTTGTTACTTTTATTGATGACTATACGAGGATGACTTGACTATACCAGGATGACTTGGGTGTGCTTGATGAATTCTAAAAGTGAAGTGAATTTGTTATTTCAAAATTTTTATAAAATGGTTCGTACTCAGTACAATGCACATGTTCTGGTTCTCCGTAGTGACAATGGAGGAGAATATTTGAGTTCTAATCTTCAGCGGTATCTGAAAGCACAAGGAACTATTCATCAAACTACTTGTCCTAATACACCTCAATAGAATGGGGTGGCTGAGAGAAAAAACCACCACTTGTTGGAGGTTGTCTGTGCTTCATTGATAGAATCCCATATGCCATTATCCTATTGGGGAGAAGCACTTACCTCTGCAGCATATTTGATCAACCGGGTACCCTCCAGCACTATTAATTTCCAAACACCATCTCAGGCTCTTGCTGAAGCGATTGTTGCTCCAGCCATCCCAATTTTATCTCCTCACATCTTTGGTTGTGTAGCTTTTGTACACCTCCATAAGCATCAGCGCAACAAGTTGTCTCCTCAAGCGCTATGATGTGTCTTTCTTGGATATGCTGCTTATCAAAAGGGGTACCAATGCTATCATCCTCTAACCCAACGAATGTTTATTACATTAGATGTAACTTTTCATGAAGACTCAATGTATTTTTCCTCTGAGCCTGAACTTCAGGGGGAGTACCAGAAGGAAATTCAGACTCTAGACTATGATCATCACATCTCTGAAGATGTAGTTGTTCACATCTCGGAAGTAGGGGAACTCTCTGATATGCTGAATCAAGAAGTGGGTGAATTGGATGTGGGTGGTTTGACTTTGGATCCAAGTAGTGATGAACACCCAGAAACTGAAGTTGTGGCTCCACCCATGTCCGAGTCTCTCACACCACAGGAAGCTGATACACCAAACCAATCGCTTGCTGAGGATGCTCCTAAACCATTTAGAAGACAGCTACCACAACGTCACACCAGAGGTATTCCTAAACCCACATATGAACCCGAGCTTTCCAGTAACGTTAAATACCCCATGAGTCATTATGTGTCTAACCATCATTTGTCAGAATCAAATCAGTCATTTCTAAATCAGTTATCTACTGTATCTATTCCTAACAATGTGCAGGAAGCCTTAGCTGACCCAAGGTGGAAATCCGCTATGAATGAGGAGTTGAAATCTTTGCAGGAGAATAAAACCTGGGAACTTGTTGACCGTTCACCTAGAAAGAAACCAGTCAGATGTCAGTGGGTTTACACTGTGAAGTACAAAGCAGATGGTGCAATTGAACGCTTTAAGGCGAGACTGGTGGCAAAAGAATCCACCCAAACCTATGGGATCGATTATACAGAGACATTTGCACTTGTAGCTAAAATCAATACAGTACGAGTCTTGTTGTCTCTCACTGCGAACTTGGGTTGGCCATTACAACAGTTTGATGTGAAGAACGCCTTTCTACATGGCGAGTTGTCCGAAGAAGTTTACATGGAACTCCCACCAGGATGCATGATACCAGAAACGCATAGTCGAAAGGTGTGCAGATTAAAGAAGTCACTGTATGGGTTGAAACAGTCTTCGAGAGCATGGTTTGGAAGGTTCACAAAGTCTATGAAATCCTTTGGTTATTGTCAAACCAACTCAGACCACACTTTATTCTTGAAGAAACAACAGGGTAAGATAACTGCACTTATTGTATATGTGGATGACATGGTGGTTACAGGAAATGATCCTGAAGAAAGGGAGGCTCTACATGATTACTTGTCCAGAGAATTTGAAATGAAAGACCTCGCCCCCTTGAAATATTTCCTTGGGATCGAAGTGTCTCGATCTGATTAGGGGATTTTTCTATCTCAAAGAAAATATACCTTAGACTTGTTACAAGAAACTGGCATGTCGGCATGTCAACCCGCTGTTACACCAATGGAAGAAGGATTGAAGTTATGTGTTGGGTCTGATCAGGTACCAGTTGATAAGGGGAGATACCAGAGACTCGTAGGAATATTGATGTACTTAGCACACACAAGGCCGAACCTTGCCTATGCCTTGAGTATTGTTAGCCAGTTTATGCATAATCCTGGTGAGCAACACATGAATGCAGTTATGCGCATTATGAGATATCTGAAATCTGCTCCTAGAAAAGGAATTTTATTCACTAAAAATGAAGATCATCAAAGCGTGGATGCATATACTGATGCTGACTGGGCTAGAGTAGTCGATGACAAGCGTTCTAGTTCAGGTTATTTCACCTTTGTAGGAGGTAACCTTGTTACGTGGAGAAGCAAAAAAACAGAATGTTGTTGCTCGATCAAGTGCAGAGGCTGAATTTAGAGGTATGGCACTTGGAGTATGTGAATCATTGTGGCTAAGACTTCTCCTCAAAGATTTGGGCTATTCGCCCAGGCAGCCAATTCGACTGTATTGTGATAATAAAGCAGCATGTGATATTGCTCATAATCCGGTTCAACATGATCGAACAAAACATGTGGAGGTAAATAGATTCTTCATTAAGGAGAAGTTGGATCAGGAGATCGTGGAGTTGCCTAAGATTCGATCAGAGGATTAGTTGGCCGATATTCTCACCAAAGCAGTTTCAAGTCGAGTGTTCTCAAAGTTTTTGGGCAAGTTGGGCATGTGTGACATCTATGCACCAATTTGAGGGGGAATGTTGCGATATGGACTGATTCTTTCCTATTCTTACCCATTATTTCCTATTCTCTCTATGATTCTTTCCTATCCTATAGATGGTTGTTTCCTATCCTTTTTTAGGATCTGCAGCATAACTGTAGGATCGGCAGCTCGATTGTAGGATCTGGAAATTGATCCATTGATGTATATGTACCTATACAATTCATTGTAATAAAACAGAATTATTTTTCTCTTGAACTCTGTTTTGAACTATAAATACATCCAATTGGGCAGTAGCAGCATACCAGAGCAGACAGATCGAGGTAAAGTGAAGTTCAGTGCGCTCTCACTGCTCGCCCTTTTTACAGTTAAGCTAAATTGTTTTTGTTAAATTGATAAACTTTTCATGTCTTTTTTTCATTGTTATGCACTGAATACTTCATTTTGTTTGTGTTGTGGATCAGAGTTTTTGGTGCAGAAGAAGTTGAAGAAATGGCTGCTGTAAATAAACGTCAGCCACCTCCAGGATATCCAACTGGGGTAAATGCAAAGGAGAAGGCTCCGCCTGTTAATAATAATAAGAATGTCCAGCAAGCTAATGGTGAGGATGAGGACGAAACCGATCGGGGTATAAGCGCACGCTTCATGATCGGTCGCTCTAAGCCTCGGTCACATGAACGTTATCCTGGCCCTGGTCTTGTTCCTTTCGATGATTACGATCCTGCCCCGCCTTGAGGGCCATACAACCGTGCCCCCGCCTATGATTATCCTCCTCTTCATGGTAAGTAGTAATTAGCAGTATCAGCTATATGCTGCTAGGTTTGGCTGTTAACTAAAAGAAATATGAACCCTAAATATTGTTTGTTCGTTGTTGACTCAAGGTCAGCGCCGTACCCATGTAGCGTATGAAGTCTCTGGTAAGGCTTCCTTCCTTCATACTGTTTTTGTCTTACTGGAAGAGTTTTCTCTAACTTGAAAGAAGAGAGTGCTATACTGATTCTGAAAATTATGTTTACCGTCCCAATATAATATTTATAATATTTTGGTGTGTAGATGATGAAGATGAGGATGATGACCAAGGTGGATATGGACATCAACCCATTCCGAAGGCTCCACAATACTATCGACATGAGACTTATGTGGTTGATCAGCCGCCGCCGCGCCGCCGCCTCCCCCTCGTCGTCGTCCTGTATATCCTCCACATGGCAACTACTATGTGAGGGATGAGTATGCGCGATACTAAGTTGGGCTATTATCAACTCATATATCGCAGATATTATGGATACAATACTACGTAACTGGGATATTGGGCTATGTTAAATTTGCTGTCTGCATGAATCGTTTGTGGATATAAATGTTGAATGTTGATCTCTAAGCTTGTAAAAGCTTTTGGTAAGGAGAGGTACTTTTATTTAGCGTATTTTCAAAACAAATATAAATAAAATATTGGCTCTAATAAATGAACATTAGCTATGCTAATGTGTTTGGTTTATCGTCTTTCTGATTATTTCCGAAACAATACTAAAACAATAACTTGGTTAACAAAGTTCTACTATACAAAACAATCAAGTTAAAATTTTAATCAAGGTTGCTCTAGTTAAGAGGTTGAATGTTTCCGAGATATGTAACCCCAATAACAGATTAATTGTAAATATAAGAAAGGTTAATAAAGCGGAACGATGGATTATGTTTCTGTATACTTGCAAATTGAGTTACATCGTTCGATGGATTTGTTCGTTTGAAACATGTTCACGTAATAGTGATTGTGAAGGAAACAATGTGCAACAAAGAGGGGGTTTTGAGAAAATATGTAAGACAATATTTGAGTTGGAGTGAGCTAAACTCTATACCATTTACATCTTTGTTGACGAAATTTGTTCAAATCTGGTGAGGGAATTTTTGCTGAAATAGCTATTTTGGTTAGTGAAATTGCAAATTTGATTGCAAAAATGGATTTAGCACCCTCTATAACCCTTGGAACACCCCGATTAAGCAATTCCATCAACTTGAAACTGCAATTTCAGCAATTGTTTCCGGGTTTTGGTTAAAAATGGGTGCAAATGGTCTAGAGCTTAGCTCACTCTTTGGTGTAAATTTTCTCAACTTGAGACAAAAGAAAACTTGTGTATTGTCTTAAATATTGTCTTTAAACGAGGATCTTAAATTACTCTCTTAAATAATTGTCTCGATTTGTGTCTTAAATTATTGTCTCTATTTGAGACAAAAGAAATTGTCTCTATTTTAGACAAAAGAGACTTGTGTATCATCTTAAACTTGTCTTTAAGAGAGTGTCTTAAATTATTGTCTCAATAGACAATATGGAATAATTTATTTATATACCATAATGGGTCTCATGTTAAGACAAAAAAAAACTGTTTTGTCTCAAAAATCATTTGTGTATATCATTTTTGTCTCTCTAGAAACTATATAGCATGCAAATATTTATTATAGAGCATGGTGGAATCAAACCACCAACCTTATGCATTATATAATGCAATGCGGATGCTCTACCATTGAGCTAACACCCTGTGGCTTCATATAAAAGAAGAATTGTTGGAGCAGGGTCCCGCAGTTACAGAAGAAGCTGCTAGTTTAGCGGAGGGTTTAGATTTCTTCTTAGAAAATGTGCACAATAAATGTGAAATAATATTTTTGCTATTCTAATAAAAAAATGATTTAATATTTTTATAAAATTGTATACATGCTTAGTTCTCATTTGAATTTGTACTAGTTAGGTTCTTTGAGATACAACTTAAATAAGTATAATAAACACATAATTTTACAAATAAGTGAATATCGCAATCTCACAATATTTAATTCAGCAAACTCAAGTGAGATTTGATTTCTGAATAGCTCATATGTCATGTTGTCCCAATAAATTCAGCTAATTAACCTGTAATATTTTAGAGAATCCAAATTATGTGAAAAAGGAACCCAAAGCCAAGTGTCTCGAGGAAGAGTTTCACGCTCCATAAACACTTACATATATCACCTTGGACAATATGAAAAATTGTTTATTTTTTTACCTATTGGCCATATGGAAGCCGTAAATGTATCCAAGCATTATACATTTTTAAAGAGGGTTTTACCTAGAGTCCTATGAATGGTTTGAGTGAAATAAGTAAATTAGTGTCCTATGAAAGGTTTGAGTGAAATAATTATATCCAAGTCCTAGGAGCTTATGTCACTCGAAACGAACGCACCAAACATTGAAACTTTAACGTTGTAAAGGAAGCAATTAAAGACAGGCCATGGCCAAACAAAACGAACGCAGGGGATTAGTTCAAAAAAATTTAATCAACGAAGAACCTTTAATAAATTTGAAGGAGTATATATAAATTAATCAAGGAGCGTTACCTAACATTTTTCACTCATAGAAAATTGTGTGGAAAGTTGAATTCACGAATTGGTCACCAAGCTCATAAGAGAAAAATATCCTGTTTTGAATTTAGCTTCTCTCATATGTAATTAGGTCTTCCCATTTGGAAGAGATCACTGCACGGAAATTAATATGTAAAGGCGATCAGCAATTATTTTTTCCACTCCAAATATTTCATCTCAACAACTCAAGTTTTCTTTTACATAGATCTTCTATCCCAATTTTGGACTCGATTGCTTTTACAAAACCTTTGGCATTCATAATTTGGAGAAGAGAACATCGATCGAGCCAATGTAAGCACTATGCTCACTTCTTGCAATTGCTTTCATCCATGGGAGCCACAACATCAGATATTGCCAAATTAGAAACGGTGGGTTTTCATATTGGCATTATATTGCACTCACCTCCTCCTCCTCCTCTGCGACTTCAACACAACTATCAAGTTTGCTTACTTTCCTAGAAGGAATTGTCTCTTTAGAAAGTAGGAAAAGCTGCAAGAAAGTGAAACACCCACCAATAGAGAAACTTGTTTTGACTTCTATCTAAGCACGTATCTACTACGATAGTAGTCAATACTAGTAATTGTATCAAACTCTTCACATAATTTTCAGTGGGTCCTTTGCAAATGTAGTTGTGTTATCATGATTACCATTTAATTATATTTAACTTGACATCCCACACAAAGAAATATGTAGATATTTTTCTAGATCTGTAATGTCCTTTTTTGGAGTTTTGGAGAAAATTATAAATTGGGAAAAAATCGAGCTTAACTAGTCTTGACTCCAAGAGTTTCAAATGGAACCAAATGGTCCCGAATTTGAAATGGGCTGATATTATGATTCTTAATACCTATCAACAATCTCTATGATCACTTTAGTACTGACATTATACCTCTACAACTTCGTTTGGGGCTAATGACAAAAAGGAAAAAAATGACTTAGAAATTGTGATGAAACCCCCCCTAGGGTGTAGGCCGAAAGGGGATTCCCCACTCATGTACAGCCCTCCAAAATGTATAAAATGAGTATGAGGACTGATATAACACCTCATGGAATATCGTTACAGATGGTTATTAGTTCTGAAAATTGGTTATAGACTTCCGCTTTCGTTTGATAACTTTCAATGAAATTGCTTATGGGGAAATTGCATAACTAGCTCGATTTTGACATATGAAAGGTAGAGTTAAATGTTCAGATCATGATGTGACATATAGAGAACATATAAAGAATAAAAATTTATTCCTCAATAATATTAAACACTAGAGAAATCTCTCCATACAAGTCTTTTACAACTCATTCAGTATGGACGTCAAATACATGAAAACTAGTGAATTAGCAGCATGGAATTGGAAGAGTTTCACATATGGATTTATTGGATTTCAACCCATAGGGCATAAGGACATAAAATTATAGAGCAACACATCTTATAAGGTTGTCAAAACATCATCAAACTCAAACAAGATCCCTCATACAAATCCGATATAAAACTACTTTAGGATTGAAGCCAGAATTCGTGAAAACCGGTGATGCAATGGAATGAGAATGCAATCTTTCCACATAGTATTTTCTTGCATTTCGAGATGAATAGAATATGGGAATGAAAGTAAAGAGAATTTCATAATATATGGCTTCCCCAACATTATCAAACTCATATTAATGCCCTCATACAAATATGATATAATGCTACTTCAGTATTGAAGCCAAATCCATGAAAACTAGTTATTCAAGAGCATGGGAATGCGAGCCTCTAACATATGTACTCTTGATATTTATACTTACAGAGCATAATGTGGACATGAGATTACAGATCCATACTATCATATTTCACGGCTTGGGAAGCAAATATACTCATCAAAGCACAAGCACCACTCCAACAAGTGTGCCCTCAACATGAGAGTGTGGGGTGATGAAGAAGAATGAATGAGAGACTAGGGGAATATATGAGAATTAGACTGCATGGTCCTTCAACCTGCAAATTAAAATCCTTCATTAATCTCCAACGAGAGTTTTGAATGGCTTCTCTATCAACCAACTTGGAAAGGAATCCAACTCCCTCAAAATTGGTTCACAAGGAGGGACAGTGAACACTCGTCGTGCATTAATGGACAAGAAAAAGCTCTCCAAAATGCCAAAGGACAATTAAAAAATGATCAAAATATATTCTCATTCCTCATGGCATCCTTTTATTAAATTCATGAGGACTCCTAAGGTCAAATTTCCATCCATGGAATTCCTCCAACTCATCTTAGTGGTTTAGTAACTCTCATGACACTTGTCTTTCTCTTCATGCTCCAATTCTTTCCCCAATTCGAATGGTTGCCTATAACCCCCAATTTCGACCTCTTGGTGGCTATTTTTAGCCTTGTCATGTCATATTTTTCATATTTCTTCAATCAAGTCTGAATTTGCCATACTTGTCGTACAATATTTCATCATTTGTTTTCATAGAGTGCATGGAATCTCCTTCCAAGTGGCACACCTTGTCTTCTAGTCTCTTCCTCTTCCATGGGATTTACTCTCAGTTACCTATTCAAATTACTTGGCTCATTATATTATATTTGACACCACATCACCCTTCAATAACATTACATTACCCATGTGTTCGAATTTGGATGAAGATCATGCCAAGTGTGTTGGGAATCTAGCCATCCAAAGGATCCACAAGATTCAAAGTGTCTTCATGAACCCATGCCACCTTATTTTCTTATCATTTATAATTTATGTGACCCATTTAAATGTGAATATGGTAAAATAAAGTCCTTTTGTGTCCCATAGCCCCTTATTAGAAAATTTGTATCTCCATCTCAACCTAGGGAACTAGCAGCTTGGTGGAACATTATTTGCAAGTAGTATTATTTGGAAATTATTTAATTGGGGACATGAAGGTCCTCCCCACTCAATATTTCTTGTCCTCAAGAAATTTTAAACATGGATTTTCTATAACATTCTTTCCATCCAAAACTTTGCTTCAAACCTTAACTGCAATTTGGGTAGTGGAACCCACGTACTACAACTATGTATTACCAAAAGTAAAGATATGTGGATATTTGAATACTGATATATCTTGTGAAATCACCACTAACACTAAAAGGATTAATAAAATCCATCAAAACAAAATTTGCACAGAAAATCTTTACCTCCATCTTTTCAAAAACTTTTCTAAACTTTCATCCCTTTTCGCTTATGTATAATTTTTTGAAGTTGGTACTGAGTTGCCAAACCTGTATTTCCAAGATTCTTAAAAAGTTTCAAAGAGGAACCACCATGATTGTTTCTTCTCTACTCTTATTACAATCAACTTCTCAAGTGGTGACTCAATAACCCCTACTGCTTGTTTACCTTAAAATTGAAACCAACCAATACTCAGATCCCATTTCTTGTATTGCACCCTTCCAAACATCATGAGTACAAAATATAGATCATTAAAGTACATAACTACATCATACAATTGTACATAAAGAAGGTACCTCATCAAAGGATCATGACAGTGCTTGCAAATCCAAGTAAGTAGATCATCATGTGGCCCATACACACAAGCATCAAGTATTATATCAAATATGCTCCAATGACATAGGTGACGATCCCATGTCCTATAATTATGCTCCCAAAAAATGTAAGATGCATCAAAATAATAATTATCTATGTGTTATTTCATACAAGAATTGAGTGAAGAACCTCCACCAAAATCTAAACCAAATAAGGAGCAAAGAAAACATGAAGACTTCAAGTGGCTCAAAGAAGTCTCATCAATACACCCATGAATTTGTATATCATCATAATGTAACAATGGATGTTGATTCAAATGTAAATAATATGGCACTCTAGTCATGTCATCATCAAAACGAGAGATAGGAATCCCATACTCCTCATGTGGCACCATAAAAAATAAACCTTTCACCCACACTTCATTAGGATTAATGCTGCAAAATATCATAAGTGTAGGATGTAGGAGAAAGAACCAACCCACCAAAAGGATTAGAAAGTGCAAAATTTTCATCATGTGAAGGCTCCATAGGGGTAGGATTATGCATCTCCCTCAAAATTGTGACACTTTCCTGATATGTTGGTTCCAAGATAGTAGAATCATGCACTTCTTCCAAAATTGTGTAACCATTACCAAGAGGCAACTCAAGCTTCTCTTCCACCACAACAAAGGATTCGATCTCATCAATCCCATCTTCTATTAATCCCTTAATGATGATACATTACACCATATAGTGTGGCGCATTACTCCCTATATTGTGGTGCATTACATATTATTTATGTAGGCTTGGGTATATTCGTGGTTTTATTAGTTGTTATTGTACACCTCTATCTCCTATATATAGGAAGGATATATTATCATTTTAGTAATCGTAGTATCTTATCTTGTCTTGTGTACTCAGTACATTCTGTAAGGAGGTTCCTCCATAAAAGATGATTGATATTTATCTCTTCTATTCATATTTTAGGTGTGGATTACTCTCTTGTTTTATATTTTTTCTCTTTTTATGCTATATCTGGGACTTGGTTGCGTAACATTTGGTATCAGAGCTCTTTCCTCGGGACTGGATTCTGCAAAATGAGTCATATTTGAACTTTCGCTACAAAATTGTTTCTACAAGGATTCAAAGATTAAGGTTAAAACCTCACTTCCAAAATAGGACAATATATCTCCAGTTAAAAATTAAGATCCTAATCCATTACAGTTTCATAGATAATTACGGAATAATCTAGGGGTTTTCACTAGTCTAAAAACGTTGTTCTTGGGAAAAAGGTCATATCTGAGGAATATGAGATCCAAATGGAGTGAGAATAGTTGCATATGAAATAAAATGGATCAGGGTATCTGTGGTAGAAGTTCCAGATATAGAAAAAAAACAGTGGACATGTGGAATACAGTACAAGTGCATTGTTCTGGATAGGACAAAAATAAGAAGCTTTGGTATATTTGCAATAAATTTTTATTGGATCATCCAAATTAGGTCAGACCTGTGGAATTGGAAAGAGGAAAAATAAAGCTACTACAAGACGAAGTTTCAGACTCAAATGAGTCGTAATTCAAATTTTACCTTAGTTACAAGTAGTCCTTAAAACAGTCTTCCAATCAGGGTTTGAAAAATGTACATCATTTTGCATTTGAATAGATTTTAGTAGAAGGATATATTTTTGGTAAATCCTAGGGTGTGATATTGTAAAAAATTCCACCAAAAAGGAAGTGGAAAGAATCACACTCCACTCGAACCCCCAGAGGATTCATCCCTGACATATGAGGAAATGGAAGAAATTTCTTTTAGAGTGTTCAAGTTGGAAGATATGATTAAAGGAAATGTGAAAATTGATGATTTTGTTAAATTGGAAAAGAATATGGCTACTAAAGAGGATCTCAAAGGGACGGCTAGTAAATAATATATTCAAGACTTGAAGGATTTTATCAAGGATGTCAAGAATAACTTTATTCCTCAAATATCTACTCAAGAATAGGATAAGGAGGAAAAAGATGACTTATTCCAGTCACATTTGGAGAGAATTGAAAAACAATTTGAGAGTAGGAAGTTGTATTCTTCATAAGTTGATGATTCACTACAACATCATGGGTTCAATTCAGGTCCAATAAACTACTTTATCCCCAAGATTGACATGATAAAGTTTGATGGCAAGGATCCAATCACTTGTATTTTTTCATATGGAGCAATTCTTTGATCTACACCAGGTGCCCACCATGCAAAATGTAACTATAGCATCCTTGTATTTAGAACCTGATCAATTTGTAAGGTACCAATGGCTTTGTGACCGTAAAAAGGATTTTATTATCTATTGTTCTATATTAACAGAAGAATTGATTGCACATTATGGGATATAAATAGCAACACCTTCTTCAGTCAGTTGGTAAATATCAAGCAAAAAGGTTCAGTTACAGATCACATCAAGCAATTTCAACAGCTAAGTCTCAGGGTGAAGAATATTTCAGAATATAATTTTTTAGATCTCTTTATTGGAACCTTAAAAGATAAAATTCAACATGACATGCATCTCTTTGAACAATCATCACTAGAGAAGGCCTTAATGATGGCAAGGAAGGTTGAAAATAAAAGTATGGCAATGACTACTAGAAAGGCTTTCTCCAACACATATATAGAAAATAATGTTCTTTGTTCTAAACCACCACAAAGGTTGAAACCCCAACCAATAAATGAAAGAAGAGCAAAAGGATTAATCTTTAATTGTGACAACAAGTATAGTAAGGCACTGTTGATGCCTTGGGTGTGCATGTGCTTGAATGGTGTCCAAGTCAAACAACAAGGGATGAAAACCCAGCCAAAGGATTCAGATAATCCTATGCAAGTATTATCCTATCCTCGATTTGTTTGGTGTGGTTAACACCCATGAATATTTGTCCTTCGCTGGAACTCTTTGAGTCGGTGAGTTTGCTCCTCAAAAGGGAGACTTTGAATTAAATACGGAACTAATATTAAATGTAATTGGAAAGCAATCTAAAATTAATAATTCTGCAACTATTAGAAGAAATTCTATAGTTACAGAAATACATATTAGAATTAAAATACTAACCTATCTAGATGTTAATTAAATTAATAACCTATCGCAGGAGAAAAGTAATTTAAAATGGAGAGAATGATTTAATGCTCAAAAAGGAATAATTAGATCATCAATGATTTAAAAACATTTAAACATTGATGTCATAAGCACATTAATTTTAACGTGAGAAATAAAATTATATCTTCATTGTGCTAAAATCATTTATGCAATGATTAAACATAAACATGTTAACACATAAACTATAAACATATAGAAAATTGCTTAAATCTGATTATGATCTGATCTGTGCATAAAAAGAAAAATATGCTTAAATTCACATGAACAAATGGAAAATAATTGCAAAAAAGAAATTGTATTACCATATCAGCTTGATAAAAACATTTACAAAGCTTCAAATTGATAATCAGCAGCCGCTTTAGTCAGAGTGTACGATCTCTAATCTCTTAAAAACAAGAAATTGTTATCAACAGAATCATAGCAGATAAAGAAGAAATCCAGTTTCTCTGTCATACAAAAATCATAAGGCTCCCTTTGGAAACAACGTTCCTCCTTCTTCCCTGTTAACAAAACATTGCAAGAAGAATACAAGTCCAAGAAGAATGAAAATCCTTCCATTATTTAGAGACCTCTCTTATTTCCTTCTCAGCATGTTGAGGTTGAGTTTATAGCATTCAAGAGCATTGGGAAGGATAGCATCAAATCCCTAGATGTCTCATTCGTTCAACCATGCAAAAATGACCGGAATGAATTTATGGAAAATTCACTTCTGTTCGGTCACATTTTTCTCCCAAAGTGTTTATATATTTGCAAAACTATTCATGGATAGGGGTAAACCAGCCCATTTGGGAAGTGGGATTTCAGCTGTTTGAGCTAATTCCTCGTCGTTTTCTCACAATACTCCACGCAAAAACATGTCTTCTACAAGTGCACGATCCGTTTTTAAACTTCATCCTTCACGGCAACAACAAATTAGGGTTTAGTGAAATATTATGCATTAACATTGTAAATAGTATGATATCAAAGGTCAATCATATAAATAAATTATTAATATTGTCTTTCAAAAGTATATTGAATATAATTTAAACAATAATAATAATCTATGAGCAAGTAAAGCTAATTATTCTTTATAAAATATAATACTTTGCTTAACGAAAAAATTATTGACTCTTTCTATGGTTTGAAAGTATCTTTTTAAGGATTCAATTGAATATAACATATGCCCTAAAAACTTGTCCTAAAATTATAAATTTTCCCAAAAGTACAAATTTTATCAAATATTCAAGGATTAGTAAAATTCAGTAATACTTTCAAACTTGAGAATTAAATGCACGATTCCATTATTTGGTATACACCCTTTCAAGTCATAAATAAAAAAGGATTAAAAAAAAGTGTTCCATCAAATTATTACAACCCATCAAGATGCTCTTTAAACTTATTGATTCAATGAAGTTCAAATTTGTTGCCATCATATGAAATTAATTAATCAAAATTGAAGCATGTAAATGATTCAAACAAGTTCAGATAAGGATAAGCAATATTTCGACACAATAATCAAAATAAAATCTCAATATCTTTGAAAAAAAACTAATAAAATGAAAATCAAGACAAAGTGTAAAGATTTGAATAATTGAAAAATGAAATCCATACCAACTGAAACAATAAAAACCAACTCAAATAAATCAAAAACAAAAATAAGTAAAAAAAAATGAAAATAATGCGGAATTGACAAACTCAAAATGTGGCCAAGACTGTAGCTAGGGTTTTCACCCTAGCTTGTGCTAATGAGCACCTACTAAGGAATCTGGAATCCTTAGTAGCAGTTCAAATAAAGATAAACTGAAACAA